>CM035164.1:127663705-127970636 GCA_020205615.1 Panax quinquefolius | reverse complement strand
CACCACTTTTGATTTCTTCCTAGTGGTGTGATTTCACCGCTTCAGAGTCACCGGACTCGAGCTCTCTCGCTTTTATCGTCTTCCTCTTCTTTTGTAGAGGCTCATCACGCTCCCCCAAATACCCTTTTGTTCTCCTCGGGGTTCTTCTTCCAGCTTTTCAAATAACTGTGGAGACATTACTTTTGTGCACATTCTGTGGCTTCTCCTCATCATCCTCGATCTTTCCACCTAGCTTTTTCTTCAGTATGATACTCAGCAGCCTTCCATGAAACACTTTGGTTAGTGGTTTCTTCTCAGCCTTCTCTACCCACTTAGAGATATGATCAAACAAAATTACTCCATAGTCAATTTGTTTCTTCAGCACTATAGCTGACATAATCTTCAGTTGTTGATCAATCACCGTATCATGTGTAGTATTTTTGTACAGAATGCACTTTCCTACAATTTCAGCTAGGAACTCATACTCTTCAGGGAACTCCTTCTTCTTCATATCTTTGAAGCTAGAGTTTCTTTGATATCCCATCAACTCCTTCGCTTGCTTCAACGCTCACATCTTCAAGGTTCTTCACTTGGCTAGGGGAACCCTGTGTATCGATTAAGGTCGAAGATTTGAATTTTCAGAATCGACCTTTAACCTTGGTAGATAGAGTTCCGAGTTTATGGAGATGTTTGAGTAGAACTCCTTAACTGTGTCAATGTATACACGAGTACTCGCCTCGAGACATTCGAAAACCCGCCTTCCTTTACTTGAGCCTAAAGACGCCCCCCGAACTTTTCTCGTAATTTACAAACGATTTGGTTCCAAGTCGAATGTCGGTGATAACTTGCCGATTCTCCATTTAAATCGCTCAAGACCGTGGGTGTTTGATTTAGAGAGATTATGCGAGATGGTCGACTAAGATTTGTTAGACTCGGAAGGTTAACCGATTTTACTCTTGAAAAGCTTTTGTGGTTTTGAAAATAGGAGGGAGAAAGGTTCGATATCTTTTGGTAATCGCTCGCATATTTGAACTTGTCTTTATGGCGGTTCCTTCTAACTCAGATACTTAGTGATGTGTCAACTGTCCATTGGTTCAGACGTTGCCCAAGAATGAGTCAGAACTCCCCATAACTTTTTCGTTATTAGAGAGTGGACGTTTAATCGACGTGGCTTTGACCGTTGACCTTTTGATTCGTAGAGTAACATAACGAGATAGCTATAGACTCTACGATTTCATTTGTTTACTCAATGATCAATTTCTGAGAGATGCTGCAGTGGATGGCTTCGCTTTTCCTCCTTACTTTGATGCAAAGATAGCTCAATCACCGATGTATTCGAACTTATCTCCTCAACTTGAATGGCTTAGCAGATGTCTCATTCTTCATGCTCCTCGAATCTGGAATACCCTTTGGTAGGACTACGATCGCTGAGTTATCTTCTTCTCGTCAGCCGAGGTTACACTACGATCGTTTAGACAAAGATTACGATCGTTGAGTTTGTACTACAATCGCTTAGTCTCTTCAAGTTCAACTCCACGATCGTTGACCGACTTGGTTCTTTTGAGATGAACTAGATCAAGCATTCCTTCCGGGATAAGGTAGCTCGGGAAAGGCCAACCTCTTAGAGTTTAGCTAAGGTCGTTTGTCCCTAAGGCGCTTTCCGGATGAAATACTAAGATGTTGATTTTCAATGATATCTCATTAGACCTTTTCCGATGGGGAGGTCTTTCTACCACCGGATATCTCAGATTCTTTGAAATCGTGGTGTCCTTCTACTCTTACACTTTGATCATGTGTTTGATCGTAGGAACTTCACGATTATGGATTGGGTGGCTGAAGGGTTATCAGTAGTACATTTCAAGACGTTCCTACCGACTACGGATCTTCATATGGTTCATCACCACAAAGTTTTGGGACTCAGAATGGTACATCTCTTCCGTGTTTAATAGTCTTCGTTATTCCTTAATGCATCATCGCTTCCCCATTGTTGATGCTTTCTTCTCGAGATAGATGTGATTCTTCTTCATGTTTATTTGAAGGTCACCAAAGATTTCTCCTTCTAAACGGAATCATCATCGTTGCTTAGTTTTCCTCAGATCGTAGAGATGAGTATTTTCGTGGATTGATTACTCTACGATCATTCGACATCACTACTGAACGTAGTCTTCTTTGTCGATCCTTTGTTTTGAGAAGTTCGCTTCATAAAGAACTCCTTTGTCTTAAGCTCAATGATCTTCTATTGTGAGCTTCCTCGAGGATCCTTTCCATAAAGCATGTCTTTTCTTGATATGGGCACATGTAATCCTCTTTATCTTTTATTTTATAAAGACGCCTCATATACTGGATGTGCAACCATGTGAGCTCCATTCGAGCTTAGCTCGAGAGGGTCTTCAAGGCGAAAGCTTGAACATATAGGAACTTTATCGACTCATTTACGAGCATGCCCTTAGCCTTCGCTAGTCAGATCTTCTTCGATCAAGTCTTCGCTTCATCATTCCTTAGTGTGGTCGACCGTCCAAATACTTGCAGTTTAAATATATTTCTATTTTTGGTACCCATAGTTAAATGGATCCCGCTTAGGTTAGTTTTCTAAACCCCTGTTCTCTTATTTGGATAATCATCATATTTATCATCAATGTATATATCCATACATGCAACTATCTTATGATAATATATTTTGAGACGCATGATGGTGAGTGTGTGTGATTTGACATTTAATAACACATTCTCTATCTATGATGGTTTCATCATTCACCGGGTTATGTTCACAATGTTTAAGTGTTCACAGAGTGAGAATCGGCTCCACGATTTTAGGAGTATCCGGTTGATTCATTGAGGTGATTGGCTACAAATCAAGAAGATCCTCTTGCAGAATCGATCACGCTTCGTGTGTTGTCAAACACTTAGAACATAGGCTTGTACATACATACTAACCCATCAAAGAAAGATTACTTCACATAACGCTCATTAGGTTCATGATGCTCTTATGACCCATTTCGAGACTTCCTTCAAGATATCATCTTCAACCTAAAACTTAGATGGAGAGAAAATTTGTAGTCATTTGAGTTTCCATCCTCATGTTACTTTCTCTCTTCACCTTTTTAGGTAGATTATGACTTGATGTAGAATCTTGTTATAGTTCATAAGAAGATGCAATAATGATGTACGTTTATAATAGTGAGGAACTGCACCTTTTACCGTCGCCACTTAAACAGATCATTTATCAAGATATACCGAGTTTGGGTATTGATGTGCATGGTTTTACTTTTGCTCTCGATAAAATTTTTAATGCTCTTGTTGGCCTTTCATCAATCGTCGCCGTGGTCTTGAAGATGTAGATCAAGAGAATCGTAGCATTAAGATCTTTGACATTTTTTGAGTTTATAAAGATAGCACCCAGTTGTTGGTTGGTCACTCATAAGTTTTGTTAGGTTTGTAATATTCAAGAACGCAATCAAATTGCAAAAATAATGCGGAAGCGTGTAAAATCAAAGTTTAAAAATTTTACAAACCATATACCCGGATCACCCTTTATGCGCAATTATTAATTAAACGAAAAAGATGAATAAGTAACATACCCTTGAAGATCCGAGCTTCCTCAGGTAAGTTCACCTCCAATCCTTTTCGCTCAACTTGAATCCACCGGGTTTGGTTCCTTCCTTTCGATCAACGTTAGCCACCCAAGTGTTTGGCCTCAGAGGTGATCCACCAAGGAAAAGAATTTTTCAAGAAGAAGGGTATTGGCTCAAACCCTAGTTTTTCCTATCTCAGATAGAAAAATGGGCGACTCACCAACAAATTGGAATTATGTCAGATATATTAATATCCGATATAAGACTCCTCTTATAAAGATATCAAGTAACCCTATTAAAATAAGGTATTATTTAATTAAACTCTTTAATTAAATGGGCTCCCTAATCTTATTAGGGATAATTAATTAAACTCCTTTAATTAATTTTCCTCCTAATCCTATTAGAATAAATGAGAGTACTTATATTAAATTAATTCCTAAACTCTTTAGAAATTAAAATAATAATAATTGTAATAATATTAATAAGACTCCTCTTATTAATTTATATTTAATATTTCTAAAATATTAAATAATAATATTAAGCTATTTAATTTATTCTATCACCATAGATTAAATTAAATATACTTAACATATTATTACGATTATGCCATTAACTTCTTAAATAATTATTCTTCCTTTTATGGTGTGACCCTTTAGGTTCTCCATATTAAACCGGTTGTGAATAAATCAATTAGAATAATTTAATCTTATTTAAATAAATAAATTAGAATTAATTTATTTAAATAAATAATATTTATTCAACAATAGGGATAAGCCTCCCTAAATGATCAACGACTTTCCAGATAATATAGATTTCAACATTAATCATAAAAGAACCTTTGAGTAAATAGTTACCGTACAATTCAATCCTTCCACCATACAATGTCCCAATTAAATATAAGATATGGAATTACTGTCAAGTCTTATTTTATTTAATTATATGTATTTCGACTCTTAAATGCACAACTCCAAATAATGCAAATTAGAAACTCCTTTATAATTTCATTATGCCTTGGCCAAGGACTAATGGGTTGTCATTTATCGAATCACATAGACATTTCTTCTTTTAATAAGTGGTAGATTCTTTATCGATCATACATTATCTCCATGTACAACTTATTATACCCAAGCATACCTTTGATATACCCTAAGGGTCTTAAGGAATAAGTCAAAGTATAACTCATCATACACAAGATACTATGATGATCTCAAGTCCAAGGATCACTCAGACTACTATCACTACTGTGAATTCCTATCGACAGACAAGTAACACTCCATTAGGTATTCTTTAATGAGCCACGCTCAGTTGAACTTATTCTCTAATAAGCACCTACATACTTGATTTAGTGTTCCACACAAATGATAATAAGATCAATCATCCTCATCCAACGAAAGCAAGCAACGATGTACTAATCTATCCGGATTTCTTAATCCCCAATTTAGTAATCCAACGATTAAGGACTATTTTAGTTTTAAGCTTTCTAAGAATTTAGATCTCATTAGAATGATCATTATCATTATTCTAAAAGCATTGCTTAAAACTATGGGTTTATCACATATTATAAAAAAAGATCACGTAGATAATTAAAAGCCTTTAATAAATTAATACTTTTTATTAATAAATGAATAAGATTGTTACAAAGTATATATTTTATCATCAAACATGATTGGCTTGTCTGCATACTACTTTCAAGTTTGAGAAGATTTTCTTTCTCCTCTCGATCAGCATTTCTTAGTACGCATGACCTCTTCATCTTTCAGACTGATGAATGCTTTACTCTTTGTCACTGATGTCTCTTGCTCTCTTTCTCTCGTCTTGTCTTCAGACTACAAGATCGATCGCAGTTAGGATTGGTCTTGTTGATATAGAATCGAGGATATGGACCAATCTGAAAGCGACTTGTGTATACACATTTTACCTATACACAATATTTCTAACGTGTGAGCTCTTCTGCAGATATAACAAGTTACTTACTACTAAACTAAGTTTAGAACAATGTTGGTGCCTTGGATCGGACTCAAACGATTAGCTTTTGAATATAGCATGAGAACATGCTCGATACCAATTGTTAGTTCCCGAGGGCACAATAGATCTAGAAGGGGGGTTGAATAAATCCTTTTATTTCAAATACTTTTCTCGGTTTATGATGTATTGTTCATATTAGAGTATATGACAAACATAAAAATCTTTTTCAAACACAATGGAATAAGTAAAAGATTCCCTTCATCGATATATTCATAATTATCGTCTGATGTTCATTCATCAAGGTTTAGTTGTAAGCAGCTAAAACATACATAGCTTATTATAGCTTATAGACATAATGTAAATGACATAATGTAAAAGACACAAGAGGTTTTAAGTGGTTCGAGAGACTCAAGCTCATAATCCACTCTTTCCGCTTTCAACTAAAGCAGGATTTCCACCAAGGAAGGGCAAGACTCGAATCTCTACGATTCCTTCAAGGCCGTGACCTTGGGACTTTGATTCACTAAGAACTCTTCAAGGCCAAAGAACCTTGGGACTCTTCTAGTTCCCTAGAACTCTTCAAGCCCAAAGCAGTTTGGAACTTCGCTTAATCCCTCCTCGACAAGGACCCTTTGGCCTCGCTTTGTTTAGTCCTCCGGGATAAGGACCCTTTGGCCCTCGCTTTATTTAGCCCCTCTGGACAAGGACCCTTTGGCCCTGCTTCATTTAGTCCTCTGGACAAGGACCCTCAGAGCCCGGGCTTCGTTGAGTTGTTTGTTTGTTGTTGTTGGAGTTGGTCTTGAGTCGCTAAGATGTCTTCATGCTCAACATCTTCTATCCCTAATACTTGGCTTCGATCATCCTTGAAGAAGTTAGTTGAGTGTTGCATGATGCTCACTTTTTTAGGTTGCTTAACTACTCCGGATGACCCCTTGATGAACTGCCTTGAAGATCATTCTCCTTGGTACTTGATGGCTGTACATGAGAGGCTTCTAAGATGACTGTAAGCTCTTCTACAAGGTACTTAAAAGCTTTTTCATGCTTGAAACCAAGATAGCTTTTGTGATCTCCTTTGCTACTCGATGCCTTCCCACGATGAACTTAAGTTAAGTCGACCGTAAGCTCTTCTCTGTCATTGTATTTTAGAGTCTTCCCATGATGGACATCCGGATGGCATGATGCTCTTCTTTTCTCTCGGCAGTCGTAACACTCTTCATGTAGTAGAGCTCTCACTTCTACATAGTAGAACTCACATTTCTACTTCTTGCTTGATCTAACTTTTGAGTGTTCTTGGTGGATCGTAGAGTGAGCCTCTGGACTCACTATCACTTGATTTGATCAGTCCACCTTCTCTCCAAAACTCATAACTCCAAAGCAGCCTTTGATCTTTGAAACTCTTCTACATTTATACATCTTCCCAATTCTTCCGTTGAAAGAAGCTGGCGGTTTGAAGCTATTCAAATGTCTTCGCAGATCTCGAGTTGCTTGAGGTAGATCGCTTGATGTGACATGTCATACTTTTTCCGACATCGCAGCTTCATTGCTTCACCGGCTCGTTAGATGTATCACTTTTACTTGTCTGGGGCAAAAGTTAAAGACTTTATCTCTTCCGATTTCTAGATCGAGGTTGTCCTTTGCATTGATGCTCTCAATAAGCAACTTGTTGAATATTACTCTTCAAATTGAACCGTTGTCAATGCTTGGTCTTCGTGTATTCGAACTCTACGATTCTAATGCACGTCTTCAAGGACTCGATCGTAGTGTCTTGTTAAGTGTTGCTCGTTGGTTGGTAGAGTTAACACTACGATCCGGAAGAGTGTTAATTGGATCTTCAATGTAGAACACCCCTTCCTCAGATTATACAGCTGCTTCAATACTTCTATTTGCTTTTGACGCTTCTCGACATCGATGGGCCCGATTCTTGTCTTGGTCCCTCTCAATATTAAAACACTTGATTTGTGGTGTGTCCATTTTACTTTCTCTCTTGTGATCTCCCGCTTACTTATCATCAATGATCCGACACTTAAGACTTAATCACTTTAGCCTTGCTTTTCAGAGGTGACCAAGATATCTGGTTCACTTTCCATCATCCCTTCTTTGTTTGGCAAACACTACGATCTTGGTTACTTCCAAGGTCGTTGTCTTCGCTCTTCTTGTCAAGAATCGCATTAGTCGACTTTTTCTTAGTCACCATCAAGTCTTCTTTCAATCATCTTGTGGAAGACTTCATCACGAATGGCCTTTCAACTCAATCTTAATGCCGATTGGATTGTAGCTTAGTTCTCCCGCTAGCTTTCGCATGTCATTCGTTGAGTGCTCTCTGGTTTCCTTTATCGTGGATTCAGATCTTCAGAAGTGCCAACCGGAGGCTTCGCACTTTGGATATTCTCGGGAGTGCTCATTCGTTGAGAACCGTATCCGCTTCTACGATCCCGACTTAGCATTGTGAGCACTTCTTTTGGAGTCGTAGTTCGCACTCTACAATTCAGCCGGCCAGTGCAGACACTACGATCCCGAGATCGAGATCTTGATACTCTACGATTTACGCCTTTCTTGTTGTCTTTTTATCGATCTTGCCCGACTACGATCTCTCGCATTCATTCAAATGGACTCTACGATCTTAGAGTGTAGCCACGATCCTTGTCTTGGCTTTTGCATCGCTAGACTCTACGACTCGAGTGTAGTCTACGTTTCATACTGCTTCGGCGAGACGGTCGTTCTTCATTGTAGGCAGTCGTCTCTCACGATTTCGAACATGACTTCCTCAAAGACACCACGATCCCGAGGAAGCTCTTCTCCACACACTACGATCCTTCTTCGCTTCCCCGAAGTCTACAAACCCGAGATCTCACTATCTTGCATACTCATATTTCTACTCGATAGCTCCCGAGTCGACTCGACTCTCCCGCAGCATCACGACTTTTGTGCAAAGTGCTCGACGATCGACATGTTCTATCTATTACAACATAAGATCAACCTAACATGCTTGATCTTTCTATATTTATAGTCCTTGTACATCATTTCTTTTTAAGGACTTCACAAAGTCGTTTTGCTTTTATGTAGGATCAACCTAACATATTTGATCAATTCATTCTAAGTCCTTGTACATATATTTCTATTATCTATCAAAGGACTTTACAACTTTTCTTCATACAAGCATACTTGCATATTCATTCATATATATATCATAATCAAATCATATATTAAATAGGAATATCATTCACATATTTATTCCTGACATATAAGTTTCTCGTATCGATAAGAAATGAGCAGACTTGGTCAATCTATCAACAATGACCCAAATCGCATCTATACCTTGAGAAACTTTGGAAAGACCAGTAACGAAATCCATGCTAATGTGCTCCCACTTCCATTATGGAATTTTAAGTGGTTGCAATGGACCTTTTGGTACTTGATGCTCCGCTTTGACTCGTTGACACGTTAGACACCTTGAGATAAACAGCGCTATCTCTCTCTTCATATTGCCCCACCAAAATGTATGTCAAGATCACGATACATTTTGGTACTCCTGTGATGGATTGAAAGCTGGTGTGTTGCGCTCCATCATGATTTTATACTTTAAATCGTGGTCGTTAGAACACAAAGTCCTGAGTCGACTCAAGTATTCCTTCTTCATCGATTCTTCGCTTCCTAAGATCGCGCCTTTATCAGACTTTCTTCCTTATACGCATCGCCTTCTGGATCTCAGAATCGAAAGCGATTTAATTTTATCAATTAAAGTTTGTTCTACTCGTGATATTTGCCATCATCACGTGGGTCCCCTGAGTCTTTATCTCTATCTCCATCCTTTGCAAGTCATACAAATGGGCTTTCATTGACAATATTGCACTCGCATTCGCGATATGATCTTCTACTCAATGTGTCACCTACCATGTTCGCTTTTCCAGGATGGTATTGGATAGTATGATCATAATCTTTCATCAGATTCAAGCCAACGTCGTTGTCGCATGTCGAGTTCCTTTTGAGTGAAGAAATATTTGAGGCTTTTATGATTCAGAAGATCTCCACTTTCTCCCCATACAAGTAATGCCTCCAAATCTTTAGTGCGAAGACAACAAATACTACCAACTCTAGATCACGAGTAGGATAATTCCTCTCATATTCTTTGAGTTGTCGTGAGGCATAGGCTATGACTTTCCCATTGCATGAGAACACATCCTAACCCCTTCGCTCAAGCATCATTTGTAGATGACAAAATCCTCCGAACCGGATGGTATTGTCGTAGCAGTAATGAAATGAGTCTCTCTCGAAGTTCTTGAAAACTCTTCTCACATTCCTCGCCTCCAACCGAACTTTCAGATCTTTCCGAGTCACCGAAGTTAGTGGAGTAGCGATTTTTAGAAAACCCTTCTACTAAATCTCCGATAATAACCAACTAAGCCAAGAAAGCTACGATTTTTGGTCATCGATTGAAGTTGCTCCCAAACTTTGAATAGCTTCAATCTTTATTGGGTCAACAGATATTCCATGACTTGATACCACGTGCCCAAGGAATGCTACTTCCTCAAGCCGAACTCGCGATTTCTTCAACTGGCATAAAGCTTATATTCACGAAGTTTTTGGAGTATCGTTTCAAGTGTCGCTGCTCATGATCTTCACGGCTAAATAAGGATGTCGTCAATAAAGACGACCACAAAGTGATCTAAATATTCCTTAAATACTCTGGTTCATCATATCCATGAAGGCGTTAGGAGCATTAGTCAATCCAAAGGATACGACTCAGAATTCAAAATGCCCGCATCGAAGTTTTGAAAGCCAATCTTTGGAATGTCATCGGTTCTAATCTTCAATTGGTGATATCCTAACTAAGATCAATCTTTGAAAAGAATTTGGCTCTCTTGAATCGGGTCAAACAGTCATCAATACGTGGTAATGGGTACCTATTTTTGATGGTGACATGATTCAACTCCCGATAATCAATACAAAGTCGATACTCCCATCTTTTTCTTCTTCACGAATAGTAAACAGGAGCACCCCAAGGAGAAGTACTTGGGACTAATAAAGCCAATGTCTAACAATTCATGCAGTTGAAGTTTTTAACTCACGAAGTTCAATAGAGCCATTCGACATGGGATTTAGAAATGGGTTTTGTACCGTTCAAGGTCGATACAAAATTCAATTTCACGCCTAGTTGTAGGGCAGAAGTTCTTCGTGGAATACGTCAGAAATTCATTAACAATAGAAATATTATTCAAACCGACGTATTTTTGTTTAGATTTGTGACACGCGCTAGCTAAGAAAGCTTGACATCATTTTTTTTTCAATAAACGAATAGCTTTGTGGCTCGAGATGACGGTGATTGATTTTAATGGTTTGGTTGCTTGAATTCGCATAATAGGTCGATTAGGAATATGAAAGCTAACAACCTTATGAAAACAATCAATTTTTGCATGATGAGTAGTTAACCAATCAATCCCTAGAATTACATCAAATGCAAGTTTTTTAATGCAATAAGATCGACAGTAATGCGTGGGTACCAACTTCAACCAAACAAGACTTATAAACCGTGGATGTAATGAAGGTTTCTCCCAACTGAGTTTCCACAGATAAGTCAAAGTCTAATTTCTCCGAGTCAAATTTAATCGTTGAGCGCAAGTAGAGAAATAAAAGAACGGGTAGAACCCCAGATCAAATAAAGTGTAGACTTCGCCAGAGTTTATGATAAGCTTACCCGTGATGACCTCATTCGGGTTCTTACTTTTCGGGAGGTCACAACAAACGCCTCCTCAGACCATCGGCTTTGAATTTTTTGGGATGACCTTTGGTGCCTCCATCCTAGTTGAATTTGTCTTTGATGAACGACAAAATAGGGCTAAGTGACCTTCTTCCACAATTATAACACGCTTTGGACGACATCGCTCAATTTGACCGATGTGTCCTCCCTCCTCATTTGAAGCATATGATAGTGGTCTTTCTCCTTCCTTAACAACTGGTCTTGGTCGACGCGTCTTTCCATCATTGTTGAATCTCTCTTCTTAAAATGTCCATTCTTATTGTTTTGGCCCCGATTACCATCAAGTGGTTACCATTTCGCCCGGTTATTATTCTCTCCACACTTGTTGTCACCGCTCGATGATCGCCTTCATCGGTATTATCATTTTTGGTACCGCTTTCTTTTTGGTTCGTTGACTTGTTATCGCGCTTCCACCAACTAAGCCCTATTTACAACATCCGAATACAAACACAATTTATGAAAATAAGATGTCGACGATCTCTACTTCAAACCTCTTAAAAACATTCGCCATTCATTCTCTTCATTATCCACCAAGTGGGGACGAACCGGGATAACTCCGCAAATTTTGCCTCGTATTGCGTACACTGGCCATATTGTTTTGCTCCAATTTGATAAACTCCACCTCCTTCATGTGACGAATACTTTGGGAAAGTATTTGTCGTTGAACGATTCTTCGAACTTCTCCCAAGACATCTTCAAGACGCAGTAGAGTCGAGTACGTGTTACCGATTCCCACCAAGAATCCGCCTCCGCGCAATGTAAAGGCGTGAAGGAAACTTTTTTTCTTCGGAGCATCCCAAGACATCAAATATCTTGGTGATATGTTTTATCTAAGCTTATGCCATAAGTGGTTTTTGCTCTCCTTAAACTCCGGTGGTCCCAGCTCCACGAATCGCTTAGCTTGGTGACCGCCCCGAGAGTTTCGAGATTTCCACCTACATTTTGGACAGGAGCTCGCTCGCTTTCATTGTTGCATTGAATCAGATAAAGCCTCCGAACAATCCATCATTCATCATTTCGTCGTTGTTGTTGTTTGCATGAGGATTGTCGCCTTCTCGATGCACATTCTCTCGATTATTGATATGTGGAGACTCAACGGTCTCTTGTGCTCCATTCTTATTCTCAACATTTTGGATGTCATTTTCGAGACATCGCCACAAAACAAAGGTTAATTGACATGTAACATAACATCTCTAAACTCGACCAACCAATTTAAATACAAAATAAATTTAAGTAGGTCCTACTAATGAAGGAATTCCCCATCTCTCCCTCCTAGTTCTAGTCTCACATCTTAGCTGTGGATCATATCCTTAAGCTTTGATACCAACCGTGACGCCCCCAAAATTAGGTATACATCACCCATCTTGGGTCGCCGGATACATGGTATGTAATTCAAATATAACTACATTAATACAACTGTCGTGGTATAATACGACAAAATATAAACTGTGAGTTTGAATACAAATATTATCTACTAGATTATACAAACTCAAAAGGAGTCCTCATTACAATTATTATCACACTATTTCACGAGTAGTGAGGACTACTAATGCTATCCTCTCGACCATCACTCCGCTCCTCGACTCGCCCCAAATTTATATTCTCATTTCAAGAGAATAACGATTGAAAGGAAGGGTGAGCTCAACTAGCCCAAGAAGAAATATTATGACTAAGATAATGCGTAATAAATTATCATTAGTCTCCAACAATGTTAAACCGATAAAATATAATAAATATCAAGTTTAACTGCAATGAACAAACAATCCATTAAAAGAGTCAAGTAGAAAATAAAATCTACTATCTTTTATGATTAAAAAGGTTTTTCATCATCATTATCGCACGAGACTCGACTTAATAAATATTCCACATCATCGAATCACCATCAGACTACTACCAAGGATATTCTTTAGTATCACGCACCACAATTATCCATGCACTACGGCCAAGAATATTTGTGTATTCATTAATGGTCATGATCATGCCAACAATCGTCCATCAATGCACTACACAGCCAATGAGAACTTTTACCACATCATTTGTAACATTATTGGCCATGATTAATCGAATAATCCCTCGGTCATAATCATACCAAGTCCATCTATGCACTACGGTGCCACAGATGACTTTCAACAAAATATAAATATGAGGATGATGACAATGATATAAGAATTCAATAAAACAAGTTCAAAAATTATTTTATCCAGAATTATTAACGTCCAAATTGTCAACACGACATTGTTTTGTAGAGTAAAATTCAAGAATGATCAGAAGAATATTTCCATGAAAAGATATGGATGAAGCCTTAAATATCAAGGATATTCTACTAATTTCATGGAGTATATAAGTCAAAACTTTAACCAACCGAAAGTATAATAAAGAATGGAATAACAAAAGAAATCACCATGCATGCGGTATCTTAAGACAGAAAAGTTATTCCAATGAGAATAATAATAACGGAACCGTGTCAGTGAAATTCGCACCCACGTAATGTTCCAACAGAGAATAATAAAAGGCGGAACTAGGTTAAATTGTAAAACACATGACAAGATGTTCCAAATGAATAATAATAAGATTTTAACCAGTCCGGTGTAAAAACATGACATGTGATGTTCCAACGGAATAATAATAAAGATTTTAACCAGTCGGTGTAAAACACACGTGATGGATGTTCAAAGCAGTAATAATAGAAGAATGTCACCAAGTATAGGGTGATCAGCGTATACAAAGTTATTCCAATGTAATAATAAGAAATTGAATAACAACAATTCTCTTCATGAATAAGAAAGAATAACACCCTTACGAAGTATAACAAATAATATTCCTACCTTAAGAAGAAAAGTTTGGATATATAAGTAATGAATTAGCATAATACTTTCTTCTTTCTCTCTATAGTTTATCTCTGTAGTTTCAAGTTGAATTTGTAAGAAAATAATGAATGAATGAGCTTCTATTTATAGAAAAATAGAATGCATAAGTAACTAACTCATTAAGCTGGCCGAGATTGATTTACTTTAAATCGACATCCATATTTAAAGCAAGATCTTTTAAATAAAATATAATATATTCTATTTATAATCTAATAAAAGAATAACTTTATAAAAGATTTTATTACGCAGACACTATGCAGCACTATTTATGCAAACACTATGTATAATAAAATATAATATATTCTAATTATTGTCTAATAAAATATATAGCTTTATAAAAGTATTTCGCTTTATATAAAAAGATTTTACTATACAAAATACTATGCATATTATTTATAACACTTATCATAATAGAATATAATATATTCTATTTATAGAATAACTTTATAAAAGTATTCATTTTATATAAAAAAAATTCTCAGATTATTACATTAATAATACCAACAAAACCGAGTGAATGATTTATCACTTAAGCATCAATAATTAATATCGTGCTACTACGCAACCACGCCAGTATCGCATTTCTTTAACAACGGGTGTTTCAATGATTAAGTAAAACTTCCGCCGTTATTTTCATGAATTATTTTTGTCGTTTTCTCAATCCGACAATAATCCGTTATAGGGTCCACCAATGATTGTCTTGGCCATGTCGAATATTCCCGTTAAAACTAATATTAAACCAATCGAATATTATATAACAACTTCTTTGCGATTTTTGCAAAATTTATAAATATTACCCACAACTATTATATTAATTTCACTCCATAATATTCAAAAATAATATTTATAAAAAATTCATCTTTATTCAAAAAGTTGGGGTTTTACAGACATTGTGATGGGAGCTTTCTTCTTTCCAAATAGTTTAGATATTATGTTTAGACGATGATACATCAATTCTTTTGAGTTGAATTTAATATTTGGGATTATGATTCGAGTCGATTTGGCATTTAGTATGATTTGCCTTTTGATATTTATTTATTATAAAGATTATTCTTTTATGATTTAAAACCTTATTATTATGTTATGTTTTGGATAATCTCTCTTTTTATTTTGGAAAGGGGATGGTACATTTTGCATTGCACATAGTATATAGCTAATCTATCTAATAAAATCTATCTAATAAAATATAAATAATTTTGAATTTTCCGCTCACTCAATAAATCATCTGGGCCGTTCAAAGTTTGGGATAAATCTCATCGTTCATATATCTATCTAATAAAATACATCTATCTATCTATTTAATAAAATACAAATAATTTTGAATTTTCAGCTCACTGAATAAATTAGGGACGTTCAAAATTTGAAATAAATCTCACTGTCCATATAATATCGGAAGCACGGGACCCAACTAGTTATGTAATAAAATAACATTGTAGTAGCTGTTCAACAGAATTTTCATTTTTCACTTCACGAAGTCAATTCACTAGTTTTTTTATAAAAAAAAATCCAAATTTGATTTAAATTTATAAATTATAAATATTTATACATAAATTGTAGAATTTTAAAAATAATTTTAGATTATGATTAATTTATTTTGATCGATAAAGAAATTGGAAATTAACTTTAAAAATATTTAAGTACAATTATTTTCAAAATATTAAGAGTATTTACAAAATGAGAAATAGAGAGGTAATTAATCACTTATATTTTTCCGTAAAAAATCATCATCATATCATAATAATAGTAGTAGTTTTATACAACTTTATATCAAATAGAAATTTATATACTCTCATAATTATAATTATGTGTATATATATATATATATTTTGCGTTTGAGTTGTTAAATAAAGCAAATGATGTATTTTGATCGATTTATTACGAGAGTAAAATACGTTTAAATAATTTTTTGATAAGATAGGTGAATATCTAGCTTGTCATAACTAATTTTGGCTAGAATTTAAGTTCAAAATAATAAATATATCTCTTTTTTTAAAAAAATTATTTGAGACCACCTTAAGTAGAAATTTGGGTTTAAAAAAGTAAAAAATTAGAGGAAAAAAATGAAACTTGAAAAATAAAATGAATGATATATGGGAAAAACCAAAAAGACCTACACTCCAACAACAAAACACTAGTCTCCATATTTGCTCTCTCCCTCCTCTCTTTCTCTCCCGGTTTCTCTCTCTTTTCCTCTGCTTCTCTCTCCACAAACTTGGAAAATTAGATCAATTCAAAACCCTCCCCAAAGCCTTTTATTCTTTCTATCTTCATCACCCCATTTCTCCAATTGAATCGAACTCCATCTCTCCACCTTCAAATCATTCTGTATCCCTCTATATTTTGTTATACAGACATTATATTCATATACACAGATATATATACATACAGCTAGATTGTAAAGATGAGCAGCGGAGGAGGCAGGGTTTCAATTCCAAGCAGTATGAAGAAGATGATCCAGAACATAAAGGAGATCGCGGGCAGCCACAGTGATGAGGAGATATATATAATGCTCAAGGAATGTAATATGGATCCCAACGAGACCACCCAGAAGCTCCTTCTCCAGGGTTTGTTCTCTATTTCCATCTATATGCTGTTTGTTTTTTATCTTGATTTCCACATGTTATGTTGATCTATGTTTTCATTTGAGGATTTGGTTTTGAGTGTTTTGGTTGTGTCTATGTTGTAATTTATATTTTGCTTATAGTAAGTTGAGTTGGGGTTTTCATAGGTTCACTGTTGTTATTTTCTGAAAGCTGACCTTTTTCCACAGCTATATCAGGAAAACCCCTTCTGGTTTTATTATAAGAAGTGGATTTCAAGGCTATAAAAGTGTGAATTATTTGGACTTTTTCTTTGATATTGAATAGCAAGATTAAGATCTTACTGATTTTACATTGATGCTAATGATGTTTTTTCTCGATAGTCTATATATGGAGTATTTGTTACTGAGTCCTGCATTCCAGTGTAGTGGCTGTATATTTTGGGCAAAATTTTCCCTTTTTGTTATAAAATGACAACTGATTGATTTTATGCTCGCAGATACATTTCATGAAGTCAGAAGGAAACGTGATCGGAAAAAAGAGGTAAGGTTCTTCTATGAGTCATAAGTAAAGAATCACTGATTTATGCACCAAGTTATACTACAACTGTGTACTTATAAAAAGAAAAGTTCTTTGACCAATGTGTATCAAATAACATGAGAAAACTGATTAAAAGGCCTGGTATATTCCTGAACAAGGTGCTAGACATTCCTGTTCCAGAATCATGTTGCAACAATCAGGCTAATAACATGTGTTTCTTATGTTTTTCTAGCTAAGCTGTTCCTTTATCTTTGCATGTATATACAATCATGAATTGTGAAGAGTTGGTTATTCTATTGGTTTTTTTAACAGTTCATGTGTTCATATTTTTTTTTTCCCTTATTGGCTTTTAAGCACCTTAAAATTTGCATGGAATAGTTCTCTCTTAGTCTATCTTGTAATCCACTTTGTCTGCTCTAGCAGTACTGCAAATAGTTCAATGTTTATATTTTTGCAGAATGTGAACAAGGATTCTGCAGAGTCAAGGTGGAAACCTGGCATGCAGGGGCGAGGGAATAGAGGTGGTCGGGGGAACTATCCATCTCGTTACGCGTCTCATGGTAATTTACTGTTTTGATTCCCTTACTTACAATCCTATAAATTTGGTTGCCTTTCCAACTTGTGGAATTGGGTTATGTTGCTTTTTAGTGTCATGTTTTTACCAACTTTTTATAAGTGTATTTAGCATTTACATTGGTATTTTTGGGCTGTACCATCTGCTTTATCTTTCAGGAGGAAGTGCACCTCTCTCTTTTGGTTAGCTTTGTTTTAAAATGGGGTCTTTTATGGCTACTATGATTTCCAAATGGAATAGAGCTGATCTAATTGTGCATGGCTATTAATTAATATATCATTGCATGCACACCCACTGCTAATTTTGGTTACATGTATTTGTTTTGTCAGATGCTGGTGGTGGTCGGAACTCTGCCTCTGGAAAAGAAAATGGAACCAATCAAGTTCCAGAGGAGAGTGTTGGCGTCTCAACACAGCCTAACTCTCACGATATCAAGAATAAAGAAGCATCTGTTGCAAGGTACTGCTCTTTCAATTATGCTACATGTTTACATTAAATTGCATTTTAATATAAAACCTGTTGGCTGAACTTGTTCAAGTCTTCTTTTGTCAATAATAAATAGATAGTTATAATATTATATGAATTCTCGTAAGCTATGCTTTCTTTTTTCATTTTCCCCCCTTCAAATTGTTTGCAGCTCTACAACTGTCATTACTGATGGCCCTTTCGGTATATCTTCTGAGAATACTAGTGTTGTACAAGCTGGCCATTGGTCTGCAGGAGGTGGGTATAACCAGTCTGTGGCTGCAGCCGCAGTCACTGACGTTACTAAGTTGGAGGGTCCACCGCCACTTAATTCCCCAGTTGAGGCAAACAAAGCCTCTGGCTCCACTATTGCTTTTGTAGGTGGGGAAGCACATGGGCAGCTCATGCAAACCTCCAGCAACATCCCCACTTCTAGGACTTCAGCACCTTCTCCAGGAGTCTACTTCTCTGCTTCTGATCCTGTTTTAGTGTCATCTCAGGATTCACGGCTCCTTGGTGCCGTGGGCACAATTAGACGTGAGGTGGGAAGCCAGCAAATTCCTACTGAGCAGATTCCTGTGGTCCCTGCTGAGAGCCAATTAATTACCGGTAGGGCTTATCTGATCAAGGAGTATTTTTATCTTGTGATGCAGTAAACTTACATTCATAATACTGAAATAGAAGTTTATCAGATTTTTTTTCATAATTTTTATTTTTTTTAATTATTGAAATAACAGTTTCCTCCGAGGTTGGAAGCTCCTTCATGCAAGGAAAGATGGCAAACAAATCCCAGTTGGTTTCCAAGAATAAGCTTTCAGAATCTTTACAACCTGCACCTTCTACTCATGGTGGCCCTTCTGTTAGTAGACCTTCATCAAGTTACAATAGCCGGTCACCACAAGTTATTGGCCCTCAGAAAGGTAGTGGTTGAAATAAGTTGTAACAAATTAAGCTCAATTTCTATTTTCACCCAAACATTATTCAGGTTCTAGTATGTAAAGATATTAAGAGAGATTAGTCTTCACGAGTTCATGTTGTCCACCCCTCCCAGCACCTGTGTTGGTGGGAGTGGGATGAAGATAGCTATGCAGGTGTTGGTCCTTTTACCTTTAGCAGGAAAAGTGACATTAACCTCTATTTTTCCATTTATATAGCTCTAACATAATTATGGGTAGGGTATGGAAATGCTTTAACTGATAAAGGGATATGAACAAAACCAGCAATGTGAAAATGTTAATGACTATTTGTTTACCTATAGAATTATATTGCTAGTCAAATTCATGTATCAACTTTGCTTTAGTTGCGTTTGGTTGACATGTTGAGGGCCGTTAAGTAACTTGAATAGCATTGTTGTTCAACAGTGGGTCCTAGTAAGGAGTGGAAACCAAAGCCAACAAGCTCTAATCTTACTCAAGGGCCTGGGACAGTTGTTTTATCTGATGTTCCTGCAGTTTCAGTTGAAGCTAAAACCCATTCACAGCCTGCAGCAATTGCACTTGATTCAAAGGAAACGATTTCTGATCTGGATAAAAAGCTAGAGCAGTCGCACATTTCAGATAGTCAACATGTTATTATTCCAAATCATCTTCATGTCCCAGAAATTGAAAAGCTCGGGTTTTGCTTTGGAAGTTTTGATGCTAATTTCAACTTAAACACTAGCTACTCCAGTGGTCCTGAAAATGACAAGAGCCCACCCTCTGAAACATCTGAGGGGATTGAAGCAACTGTGGAGCAGTCAAGGTTTGTGAAAAAGTCCTTTCTTTTAATTTCAGTTTCTGCTGAATATTTATTTCTGGATAAGATATCATATGTTTTTCCACCTTCAATGGGTTAGAAAAATTTGCTTTTTTTATAGAAGTTACCCATGAAGAAATAACCTATAAGGACTGCAAACCTTTTTTGGATTGTGATGTGATACAAGTCTTAGATTATATGTCTTCCCCTGCCTTAGAAGAGGCTTTTGTTGCAGTGTCTCTTTTACACTTTCACAAGGTTCAGAGGTCATTGAGAATTTTTTTTGTAATACAATATTCAGTAATTGCCTTTCCACAATATTCACTAGTCACATTATAATTTCAGCAATCAGAATGCATTGACGACCGCTGAAGAAGGAGATTATACTGATTATCCCCCATCATCTTCACATGTACCTGAAAGTTTGATGTCTGGTGATGGTCATGTCTCTTCCAGTGTTGTCCCGGTGTACAGTGAATCCAAGCAAGAGACTGACTTGCCACCTGAAAGTCATCAATATTCAGTGGTACATACCTCTCCTAACTACAGTTATGGTATCATGCCACCGATGGTAGGTGGAGGCCCGATTGCACCCATTGAAAGTACAGAGTCTCACGCACGCGATGTTTCTCGCCTTCCAAGCTTTGTTGTAAGTCCTTAATTCTCAGGTCTTCTGTAGTCTAGGAATAATAAGTTTTTACTTTTTAAGTTTCTGGATATCTTCAACTTGTTCAAGGCTGGTTAGATTGCACAATCTCTTGATTGTGACTAAGTTCTCATATTGACTTTTGAGTTATCTAGATTATAATAAATTTTATCCTACAACACAAATAACTCTTTAGTTTTAGTTTACTTACAGAAAATTTATTTACGTATGCAGGTGCAGCAACCTTTCGACCCGACTAGCTACTATGCTCAATTTTATCGATCTGCTGCTGATAGTGATGGTCGCATTTCGCCATTCCATTCTACTGGAATTTCAGCGAAGTACAATGGAAATGTGTCAATGTTATCATCACAGGCTTCTCAGTCCTCTCAAGAGGTCGGTTTGTATTATGATCTTCTGAGTTCATTTACTTTCTCCTACTCCTTGGCCTTCTGTTTAATACTAAGAGTTTGCAATTTTTCCAATTCAGAAATTATCAATACTTTTTTATCATCCTTCTGGCATTAGGCACCATAAAGTTTTAACTAACCCTAGTTAAGCTGCATTGTATACCATGATCTTCTCCTTACCTCTTGAAGTTCCAACTATCAGTAGCTTTACATTGCGAAAGTTCATAGCATTATGAATTGAAAATTACACTGTTCTTGGTCTGCTGTTGGTGTTCAAAATCTATTAATATTTTCATATTAAAAGTTTGGTAGAATTATATTAAAATATGTTAAAATTCAATAGCTTAGCGAAGCAATGCTTGTTAATGTTCCCCAGAAAATCTTTAGAAGACATATTTGAGACACGCTGTTAAATATCACGCTGATAGTTGAGACATATTTTACACCTTAAATCCTCTGCCTGGCCTGGACTTCGTTCATTACACTGCCAAAGATAATGATTACATATGTTCCATGGTCCAAGGGATTATGACTGAAATTCAATTTTTATGATTTTACAATTTTTTTTATTACAAGTATGAGTGACTTTGAACTTTAAATTGGCTGACCAACTCACCAAAGTAATTGGAGTTCAGGTCCGGGGCTACAATAAGGATTATGACTTTGTGGAGTTTGGTTGTTGAACAGTGTTTGGCAAAATTTTGGTATAATATTGGTAAATTGCTTGGTCCATTCCTCGTAATTTTAATTAGAGTTGCAAAACTTGGAGGTTGAAGCAACTATTATTTCTTTGAACATTTATAGAATTATAAAAGCAGATTGTGATATAACAAATAAGAATTCCCAACTAGAACAAAGCTTTCTTCATGCAATCCCAAATTTTGGAAAAAAGACTAGTTGCTATATAACATTGTTTTGTAGCCCTTCTGGTTTTATTTCTTTCTGAATTAGCAGGTGTATGTGGCAGAATAATATATTGAACTTTTCAAATCGATGGACATCAGTGTTGAGATTGAAATCTAAACTTGCAGTAATACTAAAATCAACAATACCCAATTGATTATTACAGTAGTAGACAAAATCATGGCAGATGAATCATTGACTTGTGGTGGGTCGCCTTAGCATCAATTTATAGTCTTAATTTACACCATCTTTCTCACTGTAAGGTGACGAGAATTCTTTGTATCACTTGTTTTGTCCTGCCACCCTTACATGACATCATGCTAAACTGGCATTTCTTTTGGTTATATGTAAAAGGGTGATTTTTTGGTCATAATGTTTTGTAGCTTCTATATTAATCCTGATTCCATATGACTTTTGTCTCAGTTTTTTATCCATATCATTAATAAACTTGCTTTCAAATTGCAGGCTGGAAACTCTTTACTTTTGTCTAGTACGGGTCCAACTCCACTTGTGACTCAAGCTGCTGGGGTTGTGCAGAGTTCAATAGCTGTAACTCAGCAGCCACTCCCTGTCTTTAGACAACCAGCTGGGATGCATTTACCTCACTATCCTACAAACTATATTCCCTACGGTCACTACTTCTCCCCATTTTATGTTCCTCCTCCGGCTATTCACCAATTTTTAAGCAACGGTACATTCCCGCCACAGCCTCAAGCTGGCAGTGTCTATCCAGCTCCACCAGTGGCAACCACCAAATATTCACTATCCCAATACAAACCAGGAAGTAATATAGGGAACTCGACTCACATGGGAGTTTCTGGCAATTATGGACCATATGGCTCCTCCCCTACCGGTTTTAATCCCAATTCAGTAACAACAACAGGAAACTCAACTTCTAATGAGGATCTTGTTGCGTCCCAGTTCAAGGAAAATAATGTCTACATTACAGGGCAGCAGGTCAGTTTTCATAAGTTTTCACATAATTATCTTATCTGTCTCTTGAAAATAGAGTTTGTTACAGTTTTCTTCAGGTTTGTGCATGCATTGTCATTGTGGAGTTTGATATAGTGGTTTAATCCCCTGATACTTTTTCAAGACGGAGTTAGTATGTTAACAAAAGGAACTTGCTATAAAATTATATTTAAGGACCAAAGTTCCATGTTTTCTTGAATAGAACAAAAGTTAGGAGTAACCAAATGACCCCTATTGCTTTATTATTAATTTTTGTTTGCTATTTGTTGTTTTACACAACGTTAATTGGGCTCACGTCTTGACTCCAGGGTACGCACAACTTTTGATATTTTTCTAGTATTTCAAAATTCTGAAGTCTGAACCTGTAACTTACCTTCCTTTCCTATTCAGCACATGATTAGTACTACAAGTACACACCATTTATTTATATTCAATGAGGGATTTGGGCAGATATTTGTGGCCAAAGATGGAGTTCAATATCTTAGCCTAAAATCCTAAGTTGTTGAAAGATGAGATTCCTAGTTCCTTTAAGGGTTTCAATTAATTATTTTGGTGGACATAAATAGAAAGGTATATGATGCCCTCAAAAACTGTGTTAATTTCTGAATGTTAATAGCAGAGAAATCAAGCAACTCTCATTTCTCTCTTTGAGACGTCAAAGGGATTTATTAATCACCATACAGGTCTTGTCCTTTTTCCTTGTTTTTACCTCATTAAAGTTGTTCACACAAAGTTGGGGGTGTGGCTTATTTTAAGTAATTAGTTTTTGTATTATATAGATATCAAACAATTTTATTTTGCTACACCAACAGTTATATGGGTAACCAGTAAGTATGTCGAATTGAGGTCGTCTTATATGATGAGAGTGATGAAGGAACTTGAGCTTAAATAAACCATTATTTACAGGTTATTAACAGATTTTCAAATTTCAAGGATCGAGGATTTGCAGGTTTAGATGGTTCAATTTGTAGGAAGTTCTTTATCGATGCTGATATGTAGCTTCCATTTGTTTGTAAATTGAGGTGGAAGATGTCTAATCTATGGATAGTTGATTGGGTGATCTAAGGAGGGAAGAGGATAATGTACGGGAGAGGTTGTTATTTACTGATAAAGGTCCCAATTATTAGGACCCTCTTGAATGTTAAAATCCGTCTTGACATTGATTCTATTTGGGCTCCATTAGATCATGTCACTCTTTATAAGGCTCCTAGTACATTCATGCATCTTGTTGGTAGGCAAAGCTAGTTACTGGATTATAATCTAAGTTATATTCCTCGTAGAATAGTCCTAAATCCCTTCTTTTCGTACACCTCACCCTGTTGGGAGTAGGAACCCTTAGTTAATTCCGTCTTCCCTTGTTGGAAACAAACTGATTTTCAACTCATTTGAACATTTTTTGTGATTTGTGGGTGAATGTTTCAGTTTAAACTACTTAAATACAAGAGTTTCACGGAGGTGGTAATATTCCTACGAGAATAGAATGAAATCCTATCTTTTTGTACACCTCAACTTGTCAGAAGTAGGAACCATAGTTATTCTTTTTTCCCTGTTTGAAACAGAATGCTTTGCATCTCATTCAAGCTTTTTGTTTGAATTTTTTCAACTAAAACTACTTGGATAGAAGCGTTTTACAGAGGTGGTAGGAACCGTAGTTATTATTTTTTCCCTGTTTGAAACAGAATGGTTTGCATCTCATTCAAGCTTTTTTATGATTTTTGTTTGAATGTTTTCAACTAAAACTACTTGGATAGAAGCGTTTTACAGAGGTGGTAAAATTTTACTATATTTCTGTAGAGTGAAGGCTCTGGCGTGTGGATTGCTGCTCCTGGTAGAGATATTTCTAGCTTGCAGGCTAGTTCCTTCTACAATCTTCCTCAAGCACAGATGGCTTTCACCGCAACTCAGGCTGGCCATGGCAGCTTTGCTGGCATATATCACCCTGCACAACCGGTGACAGCAGCAGCTGTTCATCCGCTTCTACAACAGTCTCAGACCATTGCTGGCGCTGTTGACATGGCTGAACTAACAGCAAGTGTTTATCAGCCATCACAGCCTGCACCAATTAACTGGCCTAATAACTATTAAAAAAGGAGTGATTTATTTTTGGAAACGGGCCAATACAAGAAACAGAATTTCCAATCCTGGATTAAGGGTGATATCCTGCAAGGCTAGTTGAAGGAATATCAAGAAAGATAAAACATCGGCTGGAACGGAGTGTAAATTTGTAGGAAGCTGAAATTTGGTAGTGTCTTTTGGTTTGCTTGGGCTGAGGAGGACATAGAAGGTGACAACGGTTATTGACTATTCAAGTTAAGTGAGGCAGGAGGAATGTGCAGGTCTTATCTTTCTTGCTGCTTCTGCTGCTGATATGTGTTTTTACAAATATTTATTTTAACAATCTCAAGCTGCCCTTAAGTTTCAGCGTTTTCAAGAACACTGATTTGAATTTCATTTACTTTATATATTTGTTTTTAAGGTTTAGGACTCTAGAAAGTTTTTTAGGATTTTAGAGGGTTTTCCAATTTATTGTTTTCCCGTTGTCCTGCCTTCCCTGCCGCAGTCTTTGATGTAAAGAGTGATTTTTGATAGCAAGAAAGGTTGTATTGAGTTAGTTGTTGTAACCTTTAATGGTATAAACGGCATTCAATTGCCATTTTATGGCTGCTGGGACAAAGCTTAAATCTAATTTACTGGCGAGGGCTATATAATATAATTATTTTATTATTAAATTACGATCAAATGTTTGTGTGGAATATTCATTTAGTTGCTGCTAAACAACAATACCACGGGCCTGCAACGGACTTTCCTTAGTCCACCTAGATCTTATCGTACATTTCTTTATCCATACTGAAACTAGGTGGTAGTATATGGAGGATAATTTTAAACTCCCTCGTCTTTGCCGCTCATCAAATTTATAAACAACCAAACTCTTTACCTACTGAACTGCCCAACTATAGTTTTGTAGCCTGGCTGCTACTATAACATGCTGAACAAACTCCTAGTCTTTGGCTCCCGGAAACGTAAACCTCCATTTGGAAGCCTTGTTCCCTTGAGGATTCCGGTGGCGGAGGAGAAGAAATCACTATCATCCGCCTTGAGGATCATCCATGTCGGTGGCACCACCGAGTGCTACTACATGGCTGTCCCGGCATCCCGGATTATGGAAAAGTACCCTTCTTTTATCCTAGCTAGGCCGGAGATTTTCCGGAGGCCGTGGGATTCGGTTGTCCAGGCGGACGAAATCCTTGTCCCGGGGCAAAAATTCTTGGTTGTTCCGCTTCGAACTGTGAAGAAGCTGAGGCGGAGAATTAGGAAACCCAACTTGGCCTTTGTGTCGGGATCCGATGAGCTAGTTTCTAAACGTGGCCAGCAGGAGGAGGAAGGGGGGGATGCTAGTAAATCTAGTATCCGTAAGGCCAAAAATAAAGTTGGAAATCATCATCATCATCATCATCGTGTGAGTTTCGTAGGCGTGGTGGATAGTAGTAATTCGGTGTCAAAAAGCAAGTCTGGTAGGGTGAGGAACGCATTGACGACAACATGGGAGCCATCGCTTACTGTGATTGCAGAGAGTCACGAATGATTGGATGAAGTTCATTTCATTTTGATTTTTGAATTAGCCATAAGCCATTTTTTTGTTTGAAATCTATTTATTTGTCTAGTAATAATGTGGAGTGTAATGCTAATGCTAATAATAATACTCCATTAAGCTAGCTGACTTGAGAGATCAAATGTAAGCCAAAATAATTATTTTTGGTGCTAAATAACTAAATTATAAGTTGTTTTCCTGAATAAATAAAAAAATCTGGACTACTAAACACTCTAAATATTTAATATTTAATTTTCTTCTTATTTACACGTTTGTTGACCGAATTTGTCCCCTTCAATAATGCAAACCAATCAAATACTCATCGTATAAGCCAAAAGCAAGGCTCTTATTAAGATAGGTAGTAGTCAATACAATCTCGTACATGAGGAAAGCAAAGCAGAATAATTTAAAGGGACAACACAAATTAGCCTAACTAGCGGTTCTTTGATAAAAATTGAATAAATTTAAATTTGAATAATTGTTTTTTTGATAATTGACATGTCTCTGAATAACAAATTTTTATTATTTTACTCCTCTAAAAAAATTTAAAATTGTTATAAATTTATATAATATTACTTAATATAATAGTTAATATTGTAAAAAAAAAAAAACTTAATTCCACCCATTCAACCAAAAAAATGACACTAAACCATTCAGCCCAAATCGTCTGAATGGCTTATCGATTCAGCCATTTAGACGATTTTTTTCCAAAACAAACGTACTTAATGACGGACCGATTTAGTCAATTAATCATTCAGTCCTAAACAAACAGATGTGACTTTTCAACTGTATTTTATGCTTTTCACCTCTCAATCTCCCACCCCACGTGTATTGGTTTTTCATTCTTAAGCCAACTGCCAACAACACTGGGCCACCCAAGAAAGAAGATGCATAAACCTGAAAGTAGGGGTGTTCATTTGATTCGGTATTTTCGATTTTTCGATTTTTCGAACTGGATCGAACCGGTCGGTTCGGTATAAAAAAGAACCGATCCGGTTCGGTACAAAAAAATCGGTATATACCGATTTTCGGTACCGGTTTCGGTTCGACGTTTTTATAGTTAAGAAAAATCAACCTAATAGAAAGATATACTTGGGTTTATAAATTTTTTATTATTATTAATAATTTATTAAAATAATAATAATAAAATAATGATTATAATAATAAAAATAATAATAATAATAAAATAATGATTATAATAATAAAAATAAAAATAATAATAATAATAAAACGATAATAATAATAATAAAATAATAATTATATTAATTATATTAATTAAAAGCAAACCCGAACCTAATTCCAGATCATGGGTTCGGTAGATACCGATCCATCCAAGGATCCTAGATATCGGATTAATATTTCGTCTATTTCGGTTTGATTTGATTTGATCGCAGAATCTAGGTCAGGTCGGTCGCTTTTTTGGATGAACTCCCTACACGAAAGTGGTTAAGATGAAATTTATTTTTTAGGTAAGTTGGTCGATTCATTAATAGAGAGTGTTGACACGCAGGCGATGTTTTATGTGTGTCAGCATTCTATTGGTCAATTGATCAACTTATCAAAAAATAAATTTCATGCTAACCGGATCCCATAAACCTCAATTCTATACCATTTACTAGTATTTATATGTTATTTAGGGTTGAACAATGAATCAAATTGGAATCGAAATCGCACTAAAAATCGTACAAATTAAAACCGTTCTAACGGTTCTGACATATGTGGCGGTTTTAGGTGAGATGAAAAATCAAATTTACGGTTTTGGTTTGGTTACTAGCCAAAACCGCACGCATAAAATCGAAACCAAATCGCACAATGAAAATTAATTAATTATATAATACTACTACCTCCGTCCCACAATAAGTGCTTTTTTAGGCTTAATAGTTTTTCCCAAAATAAGTGATGTGTTAGAACTCCAATATAATTTTTGCAATATTTTTTATATATGCCTTACGCATTCAATGGTATTTATTCAGATCTTACCATCACTACAATTAAATGACACTCATTAACTCTTCAACTTCAAAGAAAATATATTAAGAGTATTTTTGTCATTTTAGCTTGTGTATTGGTATGTGTAATTTTAGCTAAAAAGGCACTTATTATGGGACGGAGGTAGTATTACATAAGAGATGTTTCATTTAACCTTGTGTAATGAACCTCTCATGAAAATTAAGCTACTAATTTTGAATTTAGATGGTATCGATCTACTTGATCACCATCATCATATAAATCTCATACAATTATCCCTTAATTGTAGAAAATTATTGGACTACACAGTGCTTGAGCATATTTATGTATATATACTTCATAAATTATATATATTTGGATTCAATATCTTTTATGGTTAAAAGAATTGAAGTTATTGGAATTAGGCAAATTATGAGTAGAACGAGGAATAAAAACTTCAGTGCCTTTGCTTTGATCTCTTTTACAACTTTAATATTGTGTGATGTTAAATTGTTAATTTAAATTGCATAAAATTTTGTTGTTTCAATTGATTTTGGAAGCGAAACTGCACCAAATGAAATTGCACCGCACGATTCAAAAACCGCACCGCACCAATCACAAGCGATTTCATGTGCGATTTTATATTTGTCAAACCGCACCTCCATGCTCACCCCTAAATTATTATTGGGTAAGAAATAATGTAACATTTAAATAATTATATTATTTGTAATTTATTTAATAATTATATTTTAATTTTTATTGAGAAACCAATCCGTCCACTAATAATAACTTACTAATGGGCCGGTTTATTTTTCCATTATTATTTAATTTAAGCGTAATGTATGGTGTCTCAAAAAGCATGTAATCACTATATTAATTGGATATATTATTAAAATATTCATTACATTACATGCATGTCGTTTGAGACTCATTTGAAATAAAAATCTAAGACCTATAACATTATTCTTATTAAAGATGCAAATTTGCAATAGAAAAATTTATTCTTCCATGACTAATAATGTAATGTGTCAAATAAAACAATAAATAAATAAATATTTCAATATCATTTTCCTTATAAACCAATTACAAATTACTATAATGGACCAATGTAAAATATAATAACAGCACTTTATTTATTATCAACTTTATTATGTTAGAAAAGTCATATACCACCTCGTGGGGAAAAAATCAAATTAAATAATCAAAATACCAACCCCTAGTATATATATAACTGTATGTAATGTTTAACAGATATGGAAGAGATTGTAAATGGGACTAGAGGAGCCATTGATGATGGGGAAGGAAGAGGAGATATGGAATCAGAAAAAGCAAACCCTAATCGAACAAGTTGCAGATAGGCTTATTCATGGCGAAGACCTAAAAACTAAAATACTGGCTGCCAGAGAAATCAGGAAGCTCGTCAGAAATTCCTCCTCCGTCAAAGCTCGATCCAAGTTCGCAGCCGCCGGCGTTATTCAGCCACTCGTCTTCATGCTTGGCTCAGACAATCTCGATGCCCGTGAAACTTCTCTCCTCGCTCTCCTCAATCTTGCTGCCCGAAATGAACGGTCAGTCAGTCACACTATTTAGGAATTTTCTGTCTGTCCACACTCTGTATTCTATATTATATACTACAAGAATAAAGAAATGATTGAAAAACATTAAATTAACTATAGTATCAATTGTCTATAATACTCTTCATCTCACTTATTTCATCATATCAAAAGATTAGGTGGAGTAATAAGGGTCAATTTGGGAAAAATAGTAATCAATTTTCCTACATAACCAAAAACGACAAATAATTAAGAATAAAAAAATAGTCTAAAACGACTTACATATAGGAATGGAGGGAGTATTCTGTATGCATATAAGCTTAATTGCTTAAGTATGAATGTGCATAAGATTGATTGGGATTTACTATGTATGCGTGCTGATAAATTTTAGGATATCTAGGAAATAAATAAATAATTTCAGAATGCTATAATAATCCTTTTAAGGGTTCTAAGAGAAGATCTAATTATTAAATCAATTAGATACCGTGGCTCAGATGGGACACTTTCTCTAGATTTCTCATTATGTAGTAGTTCTTGAACATTCAAGGGGTTTACCTGGATGTAAATTCATTGTTGGGTTGAGTTACTTGCACCAACAACCACTCTACTTGAGCCCAACTATTGATAGATTTTATTGGAAGCTCTTTCAAGATTGGATTCTAAGAATATGAGCAATTATTGTACGTATGTTTCTAACAGTGTTCTAAAAGTCGCTAGTCGGTCCCATGTCGGTTGGCTACCGACTAGCGACTAGGGGATTAATCGGCTAGTCGGATTTTCAATTTTAAAAAAAATATATATATTCTCCTTCTTCCTTCATAAGTTTTGAATAAGTAGAATAACATTAGTAACACAAATTATCTAATAAAAATATGGAAACTAAGTAAAACCAAATAGTTCGACGCTCTAAGTTCAAAACATAAAAACAAATTAACCAAATGAAATAAGTAGCACAAAATCAATAGTAAATCACTCCTCCTCCTCTTCTCCATATCCCTCCAAGACTTGCTCTCCATCGGACTCAAGCTCATAATTCCCATCTTCCTCTTCGTTATCATTTTCTGACACAAACTCGTCTTCATCTAGTTCTCGCACATTTCTACCACTTCTTGTAGGTAGAAGAACCTCATCCGCTCCCATAGCTTCCCCAACCATATCCCATGCAAGTCCCGAACCCGGCTCAACTTCATCGTCACCACCTTCAACAATCCATTCTTGTGCATTTGTTGCTTCACTAGTAACTAATTAAGACATCCTTCTCCTTTACCCTTCTTTTCTTGTTGACAAGTTTGGCATTGAATTGGACATACACTAGGTTGTTCAACCTTGTTGCATCAAATCTATTCCTTTTCTTCGTATGTATCTATACATTAAAGAAAATTCTCAAGTTAATAATTCTATTACCCTTATTAAAAAATTACAACATATAATAAAGAGAGGGAATATGTACTTACTCCCTCAAAAGTGCTCCAATTTCTCTCACACCCGGATGAACTCGAAGTCAAAGAGAGAATTCTAATGGCCATTTTTTTCAAGTTGGGTGTATGATTGCCATAGTTAGACCACCATCCAACTAATCATGAAAGAAGCACAATTCAATGAGTAATTTAGTACTAACTATAAGTTACTTGATTGGGAAAAAAAAACTTACTAACTAAGAAAAGAAAACTAGAAAAGTAATTAACCCGGATCATAAGTGTCATTGTTCTCCTCACATCCTTTTGCGGCCAATGGTCTACCAAATCCACCCTCTTTGTTCTTGTACTTCAACAACTCTTTATTGATAACCTCATTTTGAACTTCAAAATCATCGGGGAAGAAAGATTCAACACAAGTAAAAACACCATCCATGATGATCATCTTTCATGGTAGGATCCTTGAAGAGGTAAAATGGATTAAAAAAGTAAGCCGTCAAATGCAATGGACTATCAAGCCGACCTAAGCTTTTTGTGTCAATGACTTGTAGTATTGGCCGGTAGTTACCCTCATTTTGTTTGTATGCCTCTTTGATATCTTCTTTCGCTTTCTTGAGCTCTCCATACACAAATCCCATTGAGGGCTTCCAATCCCCATTAACAAGACGAAGAACCATCACTAATGGAGCAAACACTTTCAAGCAAAGAGTTACACTATTCCAAAACGCCGTACTCATCACCGTAGCAAATGCGGCTTTCCCCTTTGCGGTCTTTACTCATGGAAGAGCTCCCCATTCATTGGTAGTACACATCATCTTCAACTCTTGTTTCTTCTCCATCATACTTTGCATTGTCAAGAAGGCGGTTGCAAATCTAGGAACACCCGGCCTCATTATGTCTCTCTTTTTTGTATGTTTTCTCATCAATGCCAATGTTCTATGATGATCATAAATAAATATAGTTAACTTCTTTGCCCTTTCAATAGTCTTTGAACTTTTGTTGCTTTCCAATCCCTTTAAGCATGAGGTTTATTGTGTGGGTTGCACATGAGGTCCAAAACATGTGTGGTCTCTTGGCCTTTAACAATGCCGCCGCTGCCATATTATTAGAGGCATTGTCCGTGACTACTTGGATTACATTTTGCGCGGCTGCGCCCCAACTTCATCAATGCACTTGTCAACATAGTCAAATATATATTCAGCCGTGTGCGACACCTCCGAATCTTCCTTAGAAGAAAGAAAACAAGTCCCAGTCCTACAATTAACACATAAATTCATGATGCTTCTTCTTTTTCGGTCGGTCCAAGCATCGGTCATGATAGAGCATCCCGTTGAAGCCCACTCTTCTTCTTGTTTCTTGAGTGATTGTTTGGTTCTCTCCACCTCCTCCTTCAACAACGGCTCCCTTAATTGGTATTGACTTGGGGGTTGGAAGCCTTGGCCAAATATACCCACCGCCTCAACAAAGCGTTTAAAGCTATCATTGTCAATAACATGAAATGCATGGGCGGATCTACACCTGGGGCAGGGGGGGCACCTGCCCCCACTGAATTTTCTTTCTTCATAGTACTCACTCCCACCACCACCCTGGCTTTCTTTTTAATTTTAACCAACACCTTGTAAAATATTTGGCTCAAAAATTAAGTATTCTCTCTTACTTTTTTTTTTTTTAACTAACACTAAAGTTTTTTTGTTATACATAAAAAAGGAAAAGAAATTTTTTGACTCGAAATACACTCATTTTCTTTATTTTTTTTCTTTTCTAACTAAAACTCAAAGACATCATTTTTCTTAAAAAAAATTCTCTTTTATTACAAAACTCAAAGACATTATCTCTTTTTGTTTTTCTTCGCTTTCTTTTCTTTTATCTCCAAATTAAAACTCAAAGACAATGTGTTAAAACTCCAAGACACCTATTTACTTAGTTTTTTCTTAATCTGCGTGGCCTTATCCAAATCTTTTGGATTTGTCACATTTGTACTATATTGGGTTTTTAATAAAAAAAATTTGTTGATAAAAAAAACATTCTAATATTTTCCTTATAAGAAAATTTACTCTCTCTCTCTCTCTCTCTCTATATATATATATATATATATATATATATATATATATATATATATTAAACTTAACGATTTAAGTGTTGAGAAATTATATTGAATTTAGAAAAGTATGTATATATACTATATAGCTATAATTTTTATTTTTAACATTTTTTTTTGAATTTGACCCCACTAAACTTTGTGGCTAGATCCGCCGCTGATGAAATGGAATACCATGAGGCCTCTTCCTTGACCCTAAAACTTCAACTTCTTCGTCTTCATTTCCTTTTGAAATTGCCTCCACTTCCACTTTCGCTCTAACATTCACGTCATCTATCCTCTTGTCTCTTTTTAGTTGGTGCCTTGTAAAGTGCCATCTTACACTTTTTTTTATCTTCCTTGGTTGACTTGGGGCATGATGTTACATTTCCCTTGATATTTGCTATGTGTTGTTTCAATCTATAAACTCCTCCACCATACTCTTAGTCACACAATTTGCATCTCCAACGATCCTTGTTGTTAGGATTTACAAGGAAACCATATTCCCATCCAATATCATCTAAAGCTCTTTTTAATACTGGACACTCAGAAGTATTAGAGGCTACCGAAGACAAAGATGGTGATTGAGCCATTGATAGTGATATTATATCTATGCATAAAAATATAAAATCAGTCATTTCTCCAAACCCCACAGTCAGATTTTAATAATTTAATTTATAACTGAAGTTGAAAAAATTTAAAAATTAAAATGAAATATTACAATTAACTAAAAAAATTAACTAAGGGGGGTGTATTCAATTAAGATTTGTAAAGATTTTTTTAAGTGACAGACTTTTGTAGAATTTGTGGGATTTTAATGACTTTCACAGACTTTAAAGACTTTTTTTAAATGACTTTTATAGACTCCATGAAATAAGTAACAGAATTTTATAAACTTTTTATCAAGACTGTGATAAACTTTTGTATACTTCTAATATATATTGCAACTTATATTAATTGTTAATTAGTCCATGTGTACAACCTCTCCCTCTTTTTTCATGAACTAGAGTAAATCTCATTATATTATTGTGGCATGAGATTTTATATATGTTGAAAAAGCGTTCACATTATTCTACTCATTTCATGATCTGATTGGATACTTTCGGATACCAATAAAATTTTAGAAACTCTGAGCCTTAATACAAAAATTAAGCTCACTTTTCATCGAGCTATATATACTTTATGCATATATGCGTACGCTTTTACTAATAATTGATTGCTTTTATTATTGATTGCTTTACTATTATATATATATATATATATATATATATATATATATATGTTGATTCATGTGATTTTGTCAACCCAATTTTCCATCTTAGCTGGCCGCTAATTTTGTTTGATTGTGTGGACCTTTTTATGCTTACTTAACATATATCAAAAGTATGCGTTTTCCCTTTTTATAAGGGAAAGATAACGATTCTGTAAATTTTCATGCAGGAATACAACCACATGTTACATTATTTCTCTATGATACACCAAAGACACTTGAAGACGAATATGGAGGATGTCTCAAAAATTAACAGTGATTTCCTTCGTTTAAAATGTCAGAAAACTAAAAAAAACATACACATATACATCATATATTTTATATTTTCATATATTATACTACATAATCTTTACAATTGATATGAGAGTTTTATGATTTTATCTCACCTTTGTTGAACAAATCTCTTTTCTCTTTCTTTTGGAAGCTTTCGAACGGCTGCTTTTTCCCTCACCAATTCAGATTAATTAGGTCTAGTTATTTGTTTACTTATTAATATATCTTGTTAATTCTCTTATAATAAAATTATAATAAATCCAGTTATTTTTATGGCCCAAATTTTACCAAATTATTTATCCATCACATATTAATATTTATTAGTCCATATAAAATAAATAACTAATTTGACCCAATAAAAGACAAAGTCCAATTAATAACTAGTTTTATCCACCTTTGTGTTTATTTGGAAGTCTTTAGAAATCTTTAGAGATGAGGTAAGACTTTGGATATGGGTTGATAGTTATAATTCTTCTTCTAAAGTCTGTCAAACTCTACCATTTGATAGAAATCTTTAAAATCTATGACTTTTTGAATACCAAAATACTTTTATAGACTTTGTAAAAATCTTAATTCAATACCACCTAACTTTTAAAGACATTAAAAAAGTTATAATTGAATACCACTAAACTTTTATAAACTCTTTAAATGTCTTGATTGAATACAACCAAACTTTTAAAGTCTTTAAAAATCTTAATTGAATACACCCCCCTAATTTAATTTATCCAACCTTTTCTTTAATGCCCACTAAGGAACTAATTAACTAAAACCAAAAAAATTTAAAAAATAATAATTTTGCCCATTTTGGCTAGTTTACCGACAAACTGCTTATGCCTTATAAGCCTTATATCAGTATTCAGTTGATTGTAAACTGTTTACAAAAAAAAATAGAGAAAGTGAGAGAGAGACGAGCCGGAAAAGAACTACCTGACTAGCATTCGGCGTCGTCGAAGAAGGAGAGCAGGCGAGCATCAATCGTTGTCGGAGAGTAGACGAGCAGCTGTCGTCGTCGTCGGCAGCAACAGTCGTCGTCTGAGAAGCAGCCGCAGTAGCAGTCGGCGTCGTCGGTCGAAGAAGCAGTAGTGTCGTTCGACCTATTTTTTTTTTCCGAAGAAGAAGCAGCAGCAATCGGCAGAGGGAGGTAGGGTTTAAAAGTTATAAACAAAATTCATAAATTACACTATGGCCCCAAACATTTCACATGTTCTGTTTTTTACCTTGATATGTTTCGATTTGTTCCGATTTGTCCCGACTTTACCGACTAGATCCCGACTAAGTCAGCCAACGACTAAATCAACTGACTAGGGCCTGGTCGACTCGGCGAGCCTCCGACCCCGACTAGGCCGACTTTTAGAACACTCGTTTCTAAGCTCATTACTGTTGTTATTACCTATTTACTTCTGCAAAAAGTAGGATTGTTAATCTGTTTCCTAAAAAAAATCAAAGCTTTAAGACAAACGTGATAAGTATGTTCTTTATTTGATTATGTTTTAAGCTGAGTTAACAATCACCTATCTTGCTTGTTAATCCTTTACCCTCAATTTGTCTGATTTGTTAAATAAACTTTGAAGCATAGATACTTTGATTAGGTTACAGCTGTAGTATTTGATACATACATTTACATTTAAGGTACATTCAGAACATATGAGATATACTTATGCATATCGAAATGTATAATTTTCACTCGAATAATTGCATTGAACAGTAAATGTGTGTCCTTTTACGGCGGTTGTTTATTTTCTTGTATTTGAATAAATGAAAATGAGTTTGTGCAATTAATAGTACTCATTAGTATTCAGTAGGGTGCAATCAAATAAGTCTAACATGATTTTGTTGTGCAACGAATGTCGAATAGTACTCATCAGTATTCAGCAGGGTGCAATGATTGGAGCTGTCTTTACTAAATTGGTTGTGACACCTGCGGTAGTAGTAAGTCTAGGGTTCTCGCTTGGCGCTCTTACATGCCTGTTAACGCATATGTCATATTAAATGCGAATCTTGATTTATTTAGAGGCTCCTAGCTGTAGGATGAGTTTTGTGTTTAACAAGCTATAAGGCCCCAGACTGACTTATCCTTATAAGGAGAGCTCCAGTTTTCTGTCCCTTCTTTTCATGTCACATTTTATTGTTTTGCCTATCTATTTATATTTTGTTTCTATTTTCATATCTGGTACTTGCGTCGTATGGGGATTTGGATTTGGAGGAGTAGAAATCTGAATCTGTGGCATGTTCCTGATATCTCTGATAATTAAAACATATTAAGGCATGAACGTCCTTCCCTGTTAAATTAGTTTTGACCATGTATTTTTTTTCCATGTTTGGCGGCCCATAGGAATGGTTGATCAATGTTTGACATTTTTGATTGCCTATGCATTCTGGCTTTATCTCATCTACTCCTTTCCATATGGTCTCTCTCAGGAACAAGGTCACAATAGCTACTTCTGGTGCCATCCCTCCTCTTGTGGAGCTCCTGAAATTCCAGAGCGGCAACTTAAGAGAATTAGCAACTGCTGCTATTTTGACACTGTCATCTGCTCCAATCAACAAGCCAACAATAGCATCTTCTGGAGCTGCACCTCTTCTAGTGCAGATCCTTAGCTCTGGAAGTGTTCAGGGAAGAGTTGATGCTGTCACAGCCCTCCACAATCTCTTCACCTGTGAAGAAGACCCTGCTCTGGTTCTTGATGCTAGAGCAGTTCGTCCTCTCATTAACCTCCTCAAAGAATGCAAGAAATACTCCAAGTTCGCTGAGAAAACTACCGCGCTACTTGAAAGCCTTTCAATGTCCGAGGAAGGAAGAACAGCGATCACCGATGCAGATGGTGGGATACTAACCCTAGTAGAGACGGTCGAAGATGGGTCCCTTGTTAGCACCGAACATGCAGTTGGAGCTTTGCTCACATTGTGCAGGAGCTGCAGAGATAAATGCCGCGAACTCATTCTCAAAGAAGGTGCAATACCAGGCCTGTTAAGGCTAACTGTAGAGGGCACACCTGAAGCTCAGGATCGAGCTCGGACACTTCTCGACTTGCTAAGAGACTCTCCTCCTGAGAAGAGACTAGCTTCCGCTGTTTTGGAGAGAATTGTTTATGACATTGCAGCACGGGGTGACGGATCAGATAAAGCTGTTGAAAGTGCCAAGAGATTATTGCAAGACATGGTTCAGAGAAGTATGGAGCTCAGCATGAGGCGCATCCAGCTCAGGGCTGCATCTTGTACTCCTTCGGAGGTTCCATCTGTTTGAGGGATTCTTCTTGATTCAACTAGCCATCAGCTGCATAACTTTAGTACACTGATAACTGACTAGTACTTTTAGGGCCCTGTGAGGTGATTTTTGTGAGCATTGTTTCAACTTTTATTTAACATGCATGTTGTAAAAGGTTTTCACATGTATATTTTTTTTTCTTAATTTTAGCAGTAGAGAGCCAAGGGTGGAATATACTACTCCATTTACTCACCGGCTTAGCTGTTATTACCTGCAGATAATGATTGTTTCTTTTGTCTAAGGAGACAAAAATTCAATATTTGGACATGAAATTGCCATGAGAACAAAAATTTCAAATGTCGATCAACCATTCCGATGGGCAGGGCAGGGCAGGGCAGGGGTTTTCTCAGCATGAAATTTATCAAATTATTTTTTAATTTAAGCTTCACAATTTACACAAATGAACGGTGAATATAGTAGTAGATAGTTGATGATATTAAGACAAATCTTAAAAAAAATAATTAAACTATTGAAATTTTGTTGAAAAATTCACACATTTATCAAATCTATTTAATAAAATACAAATGATTTTGAATTTCCCGCTCACTCAATAAATTATCTGGGCCGTTCAAAGTTTGAGATAAATTCCACCGTCCATACAGTGTCAGAGGCACGGGACCCAACTAGTAGTAAAAAAAATGTCGAATTACTTTTAATTTGGAATAATTATATTACTAATATTATAAATTAATTAATAAGGAAACGGTCCAATTTTAAATCTTAATCAATTAATGTGAATAAGTCGGACTTCACACACCCAAGCAAGATTTTTAAACAGAATTGATAGTCGAAATTCACTAGTCCAAATACGATTTTTAAATAAAATTGATATTTTTACAAATAAAATATAAATAATAAGTCGTTCACAAAATTTGGTTGTAATTGAAAAATGTGGGGTATGTAGGTGTAGGTGTAGGGGTAGGGGTGTAAATGAACCGAGTTGAATTGATTGAATTGTTCAGATTTGGTTTACAAAATTTATCGGATGCGAAATAAGGTTTGATTGAAACTCGTTTAGTTACCGAGTCGAGCACGATATTGAATCGAGCCCGAACAATTTGAACTTTTCAAACGAATATGATCAGAGTATCAATAAAAAATTATAATTTAAATAAATTAGAATAATTTATTAAATATTAAAATTTATTCATATTTAAATCATTTATATTTTGAGTCGAGCAGCTAATACAAATCTAAAGTTGTGTTTGATAAACCTGAAAATTAAGATTTGAATGATTATGATGTCTTAATAAATTAGAACATCTGAATGGTTACGAGGTCTGAATCTAAAAAATTATTTGATAACTAAATAGTAAGTTGTCTCTTAATGACACTATTTTACCATTTTAAAGGATAAAATTTTATTTAATAATTTTAAATATTCAATTTAATAAAAATGAGTGCATAATATTGTTGAATATATTTATATATAAAAAAATTTCATTAAGAGACATTCATTTCATTTTCTGTCTTACCGATTAAAAGGTATTTAGAGGTAATAAAAAAAATAAACAGTATCATGCCTCTTAACGAATAAGAGACAATCTATTAAGACACAATAAGATGTAAACAAACCACACATAAGTCCAAGTGTTTGGCTCTTAGTAAGTGTTTGGTTCTTATTACGGGGGGAGGGCGGGGAGGGGGGGGATACGGTACCCTTAACGACCGGTATGACCGGTGCACCCTTTTTTTTTTTTTAAACCATAATTATGAGAAAAAAAAATTACAGTGTTTTTTTAATAAAAAATATATTTTTTTTTACAGTTTTTTGTTCAAACTTGCTCTATTATTTTTTATTTTTTTTTCTCATAATTGTGATAAAAAAGCAAAAAATAAAAATAAAAAATTAACACTGTGTACCGGACAACGTCCGGTACATTTGCACCGGACCGCCCCCCAATTTTCTTATTTCAACCTTAGCTATACGCCGCCTCAATCCCCTCCTCGTCCACGTAATGCAATTTCCCACGTGGGCACATCGCAGTACACCATTCATAAACTGTAACCGCGCATTATAGCAAAAATCCTTATAGTTAACAATCATCACATTTGAGTTTTGACCCCCACTTCATTGAAAATTCTGTTAGGGCAAAGCTCACACCACTGTAGAGAGAGAGAACAGAGGGGATGCTGATGAATTCCTCCATTGCTGCTTCTGCATAAATCCTCGAACGTTTAAGGTATGATGATTCTATAGCTACAGATCCTTGTATATATAATCTTCTCAAATAAGTGCCGTTTTACTCACAGTTCTTAGGTCAATTTCAGATCTAAGAAAACCCCTAGAATTACATATATCATTGATAGATTTATACCTTCATTGTTGCTAATTTGTTCCACTTTTCTGTAATTCTATCATAATAATAAACCCTAATCTGGTTGTAATTGAAAAATGTGGGGTCGGTCTGCATTATCTCGGACCGGGAGTTTCCGGGCGGAGAACTTGGGTCAAAATGCCCTTGCAATGATCGGAAATCTTTGTTTCAGCATGTTTGTAATTGGAGTTTTGATTTTCACTATAATTGCCGCAACTTATGAACCCGAAGACCCATTGTTTCGTCCCTCAAGCAAGATCACAACTTTCCTCACATCAAACTCAAATGCCACTTTTATATCTGATAGTACTGTTGTTAGGACGGGTGAGGACTTTATGGTCCCGAATCAGACCACATTTGCTGCTTTTATAAATGTTACTGATGTTGATTTGGGGACGCCTGAAAGGGCAGATCTGGATGTTGAACAAGCTGCAACATTTGATTGTGAGGCTGAAATTGGTAAACCCATTGATTGTACTGACCCGGAAGTTTTTCATTTGATGATGACGACTGCTATAGAACAGTTTAAGGATATACATTTTTACCGGTTTGGCAAACCAATTCGTGGGTGGAATGACAGCTCTTGCCATATGGCGTGGCGGTTTAGACCAAAAGAAGGCAAGACTGCTGCGTTTTATAAGGATTATCGTAGTTTTGCGATTGCTAGGTTCGATAATTGTACTCTAAGTGTGGTGAGGATTGGGGACTATCATTCGGGAGGGAATGCCAGGAAGAGGAAGAAGAATCAGAAACCTGGTTTTGAGAAGCCACAACCTAATCAAGAGCAGCAGGGTGTTCTCCTTCCTGTTTTTGGGGAAGCTGCGAATGACACACTTCCTGTGGTTGAATCGGAAGAGTCGTTCAGTCGAGGGAAGTACTTACTTTACACTGGGGGTGGAGAGAAATGCAAGAGCATGGATCATTATCTGTGGAGTTTCATGTGTGCTTTGGGCGAGGCTCAATATTTGAACAGGACACTAGTAATGGATTTGAGTATTTGCTTGTCTTCAGTTTACACTTCCTCAGGTCAAGATGAAGAAGGGAAGGATTTCAGATTTTACTTTGATTTTGAGCATTTGAAGGATTCAGCTTCTGTGTTGGACCAGACTCAATTTTGGGTGGATTGGAACAAATGGCACCAGAAAGATGGATTAGCTCTCTACCTTGTGGAGGACTTTAGGGTCACGCCGATGAAGCTAGCTGGGTTGAAAGATACTCTAGTCATGAGGAAGTTTGGCTCAGTGGAGCCAGATAATTACTGGTACAGGGTGTGTGAAGGAGAGGCGGAGTCTGTTATTCTACGGCCCTGGCACATGATATGGAAATCCAAACGGTTGATGGATATAGTGTCGGCAATTGCTACGAAGTTGAATTGGGATTTTGACTCTGTTCATGTTGTTAGAGGGGAGAAGGCAAAAAACAGGGAGCTTTGGCCTAATCTTGCGTCAGATACTTCACCTGAAGCACTCATATCGACCTTGCAAGAGAAAGTTGATGACGGTAGGAACCTGTATATTGCAACAGATGAACCAGACACATCCTTTTTTGACCCTTTAAAGGACAAGTATTCCACTCATTTTCTTGATGAATACAAAGATCTTTGGGATGAAAATAGCGAGTGGTATTCTGAGACGACGAAGCTCAACAGTGGGGTTCCGGTTGAATTTGATGGTTACATGAGGGCATCTGTTGATACGGAAGTTTTCTTGAGGGGAAAAAGGCAGATTGAGACGTTCAATGAACTTACCAGGGACTGTAAGGATGGTGTTAATACCTGCAGTTCGGCCACTTGATCGCTGTACTTGAGGGTTGAGACCCTGATACTGCTAGATATGGAATTCCTCATGTGTATCGCTAGGTAATACTGCGCTGTTTTTGATAAATTTTTTATCTTAGTCGGTAGCTTAGCATTTGTGCAAGTCTTGTATCAAAGATAATAACAATGTTGTGCTGCTTGGTTTGAATTCACAAGTCATATCTGTGCTTGGTATGCTGTTTCATTTAATTCACTTGTTCCCACCTGTTAAGCATCTGCTCATGGTTTTATGTTTGGTTGTGGTTGTTGGTGGATGGTGTGATGGAATGAAAATCAAGAAATGAATTGAATTTTTTTTTATTTATTTATCCGCCAAAATAATTACCAAACACACTAATTTTCATTTCATTCTTTTAATCCAATGGTAACATCACATACCATTGGAAGCATTTTTGTGTCGTCCGAGAAATGGTTTTAAATACTCCATGATGTATCAGTGGGTGCGGTGCATGCATTGTGGGATCCCATTAGTCACGTCCCGTGGAGATCGAACAAAATTATCAGGCCTAGTCAGTCGTAACTCGTACGTTTGGTGATGATGGGGTGATCAATCTATTATCTACCTCCCCCATGTTCTTTTGACATATGCAGTAATTTATTTTTACCGGTTAATAGAAGCTCGAGTGACCTCTGAGTAAACAAGAGGTTTGACTTGATCACAAAAATGAGTTTTCTATTAAAAGTCAAAAGTTTTTGTGGTTAAAAAGGGTGGATTTATGATAACCTCATAATCTAAACTGAAAACACTTAAATTGGGGTACAGATTGTTTCAAGAAATTAACCTCCTAAATTATACAAAATTATTTTTCTCTTTCTATCTCCTTTCATTCCATCAAGGAAGATTGAAGGAGAGGAAAGGAAAATTAACCTTGAAAACAAAAATCATCATCTCAGGTATATAATTCTGCACTCTATTTCATAATAATGCCTAGTCTGATCAATTTATTATATCTCTAAGGTTAATTGGCACATTGTTTATAGGAGATATCCTGACCAAGATTTTACTTATTTATTTTTAAACAGTAGACATGCAGGATATATATATATATATATATATATATATATATATATATATATATATATAATTTTGATGTCTGATTGATGTCATTCAAATATTAGTGAAATTAAAAATATTTATGAAATTGTTAATTACTACAATTTAATAACTCAAATTTCCCTTGGCACCCAGGTAGAAATCTAATGAAAGAATCATTCTGACATGCAAAATGAAAACTCCATGAGGAAGATAATTAATAGCCTCTTCTTCTTTCGTAGTAGTAGTAGTAGTTATATATATTTAAATTAGTTGATGAATTTTTCAAGGCAGGATTCCTAACAATGGCTGAAGAACCCAGGACGACGACAGAAGTAGTACCTGAGAAACCAGTGCTGGCGCATGTACGACTGAAGACGACGGATTTTTCATCACAATATCATCCTCCATCAACCGATTCAACCGTGCAAAAAGCAAGCAGCTTAAAGTCCAACTGCTTGTGCTCACCAACCACCCATGCTGGTTCTTTCAGGTGCAGGTACCACAGGAACCCACTGTCCCGCAGCAGCCTCTCTGTCGGCTCCAAGCTCTCCGACCTACCCAACGGATTGCACGCTTAGTTCCCTAAACTCAAATCAATCCAACGACTCTGAATTATATTATACTCATGTGTAATATGACATAATAATTAACATATATATGCTCTGCTCTGCTTTCATTCTTAAATATTATTATGTACATTTATTTTCTTCTCTTCTTTCACTCTTAACTACTTTTAAATATGATGTCGACTTGTGTATTTTATGGATTGCAGCATATTTTGTAAATCTGTTCCTTAATTGGTTCTTTATTTATTTATTTATATATATATATATATATATATATATATATATATATATATATATATCTGTGGTTCTACACTATGCTTTCCTTTCTTCTCAAGTTCCTCAATATATTTCTCACAAGCATAAAACACTAGAAGAAACATTACATTTATATGTACAATATAACTTCTGTTTTCACCAAGACTTCATGAGGCATCTAAAAACGCTGGCACGAAAATATAGATACAAAACTACGCCAGATCTAGATATAGACTATGTACACACTACTAAGCTGTACAACAGAAACTTGCTCAAGAGGCATCTCATCTGGAGCCGCTCACATTGGGCAAGTATCTTCTTCTTCTTCTTCTTCTTCTTCTTCTTCTACGGGAATCATGTGCTTCCTGCAATTAGGGCAGGTGACATTCCGATACTTCAACCACTTTTCCAGGCACAATCTATGGAAAACATGCCCGCAAGATAGGTGGTTAATCACTGCCTCTGGTTTGAAATCTGTCAAGCAAACAGAGCAGTCATGCTCGAGCTGCTTATGGCTTTCAAGTGACTCGTACTGAATAGCTGGTATCCGGCTTCGGAACTCTTCTAAAGAGGTTTCTGGGTAACTTCCACGGTATCCAGACAAGTTTGTGGGGCTCTCAGTGCTATATTCTTCCCATGATAAGATATGAATACCTACTATGCCAAGGATAAACCCGACTATTTCCTTCATAGTAGAGATGGATTTGGCTGTGTTAACCAGAATTATGCATAGCATTCCGGCATCAGCTGGATATGGGTATGATGAGAGACCCATCTTTGATTCGAAACCTAAATAGAAGAAATGGAAGCTTTAAATATTTAGCCAAATGAGATAAAGAATAAAGAGACAGAAAGAATAATAGCCACAAATGCAATGAAGTTGGAAATTATTTTGGTGTTTTTGTGTCAGAAAAGTTCAACATTTATAGGAAACCACATAATAGAAAATGGAAAAAGGGCTTTTCAAAATCTTTTTGTTCTTAAGTTGACGATATTTCAATTATGTTAGTTTACCATAAACAACAAGTAAGCACTAGTTAAGTTTGTTTCAGAAAATGTTCTAAACACTACTGTCTGGAGCTTATTTTTTTCTAAATACACAAAAAAGATGGTTTCTAATTCTTTGTTGTGTTTTCTAGTCCCGAAAAGCAAGAGAGGCAAACAGCCACTTCTACCATGTTTTCATAATGAAAACAAAAGAGGTGAAGAAAAATGTTCCTTCAACAAAAGAGGCGAATAAAAATGTTCCTTCAACAAAAGTAAACTTTGCCTTCTGTGACTATGTTTTGCATGTTTTTTTTTCTTTCAAGTTTATATTTTTCAAAATCAAATGAAATTTCTTAGAACAACATACATCATAAGTCATAACAAAACAGAAGGACATGTCTTGTGAATAACTGACTGCAACATTAATTTATAGTAGAACAAATTCTCTTATCAAATCAAAAAACCAAGCAATTATATTACAAACTACCTTGTATGTAGAATCAGAACTGTTGAAGTGCGTAATTAGTTGTAGTGGAATCCTTGAAAAGATCACAAACACAATGTTTCTGCAAAGAAGTTACAATAATCAGTCCAATAAACATAAGAAAGAACATGTGTACAACTAAAGATGAACTGGAAAAAAGAGCTTCTTGTTTGTTAATATTCCATTTAGCTTGAAATGAGCATATGGAACAGACTGAGTGAAGCAGTACTGTAAGTAATTCCAAGACCTAATGTATGCAAAGACCCAACACTAGAGACCTGGCCTAATTGGATTATATATTTGGTAAAAAATTTAATATAAACTTTGAATAGTTAGAGCTTCTGTATCATCCCAATATGAAGAAGAGATCCAACCCACAAACTTTATTTTCCTTGTATTTCAACAACAAAAAAGTAAAAAAGCAATTTCTCCAAATATAGAAACCAATTTATCAATTGAAAAGACTTCTTCTTTCCCACTTCCCCAACCGTCTTGCTATTCCTATTAATAAACATCCAATACATATACATAAATCAGGGGGTTCATCAAGTTGGAGAAAAAACTGATAAAAAAATTTGAACAAACACACATCTAAATTTGTAAGAATATCTTCTTCGATGCATATAAAATTCCCAGGCTAAAAACGATTTGAAATGAGAAGATCCAAGTAAAAATCATCAAATGAAACACGCGAATAGGGTCACAATAAAATGATCAAAATCAGCCAAAAGTGGATGTAAAAGTAGACTAAAAAAAGGAAACAGAAGATCAAAATACCAATATTACTGATTGAACATAGAACCCACTACTTATAAACCATAAGCATACACAATTTCAAAGAAAAACAAATTGGGAATTGAGATCTGAAACAGATAAAAAGTCCTTTGCCACTAAAGTACACCAAAAAGGGTAATTTCCAGTTCTGAAGAGCAAAATTAACCACTACTTCGTGAAACAAACTGCAAAAAGAGCATCATAAGGAGAGACACTTACTGGGTTAGCTTCAAAATGGAATTAATGGTAAGAAAGGAAGAATTTGGAGAGAACTGGGAGAGAGAAAGAGATTCAGAAAAAGGGGGGGGGATTTAACAGAAGAAAAGGGAGGGTAGGTGCATATGATCCCAAGGCAAGGTGAGAGAATGAGACAGAGGCGATAATGGGTTGATGATGATGTTCCCTTTCTATCGGCAAAAAGGGTATTACAAATTTACAATCTCGTTATCGACTAGTATTAAATATTAAATTAAATTTTAAAAATATGTAATTGACATACTAATTTTTTTTAAAATTACTAATTTGACTATTCTGTTAAATTTGTTCGACGGACGTCAACTCTTATTTACGTATCTATGCAAACAAAATACAAAAATCAAAATCATTATTGACTTGATAAAACAAAAATAAAAACAAAAAAATTATTAGAATAATACAAAAGTACAAAACATTTATTAGAATAATACAAAATTATAAAATCAATTTCGAGGTGGCAAAGACATGATCACAGAGGATTCTTTCTCCGTTGAACAGCGTATCCATGGCGACCTTCAAAGCATTCAACCAATTTTTTATTATGATCTCCAAAACCTCCCAATCCATCTTATGAATCTTACTAGAAATCATTTTGTCAACTCCAAGCTGATATATAGCTTCATCGAAGATCGATTTACGCATAGACTTGTATATTGTGACACATTTTTTTTCATAACCGGATGAAATCATACAATCCGCTATCAATTTCAAATCAATCATAGCAATTCTCGAGACAAGTTCCACTTCAGAAATGGAGTCGTCGGCGATTCAAATTTCATCTTCACCGTTATCGTCGTCAAAATCTGACATACTAGACATAGTGGATGCATGTGAGGTGGGCGAGGATCGAACAGAGATAGATTTAGGATCCGCATGAGCTCGCTTGGTGGACAAAATCTGGTAAATCTCCTTCTGGATTCTCTTCATTGCCATTTTCATTAATTTGTTCAGACCCAGACCTGCTAATTAATCTTTGACTTCCGTTTGTGAAATGAATACCATGTTGTAATACGAAAATTTTAATATATTATTTGTATTATTTAAAATTAAAACAAGCGAGTCATGACCCGACTAAAATTCGAAGATGACAATATTTTGGGGACAGTTGATATTTAGAAAATGACTGCTTACTTTCTTCTTTTTTTTGACTTACTAGCTGATTTGGTTTCTTATTTTTTATTTGGAAAAATTAATGATTTGACCATTGTAATTGACAAATTTTACTTATTACATTACTGTACTTTAATTTTTTTAAATTATCTTATTGAACTAATTATAAATTTATAATTGGGTCAGTCTGTTTAAAAAAATTAAACAGACGTTAATATTTTTATCTATGTGGCTTGGAAAAGAAATACAAAAATAAAAAATAATACTTTTTTTCACACGTGGCAAGCAAAAAAAACAAAAAACAAAAAAATAACATGGACTGTTCTACTTGGATAAAGCGTCAAAACCCTTTTTCCATTTTTCTTCCATAACTCTGCCGTATTTTTCTTCTCATCACCATGGCTGATCGGAACACCAACTAATGACCTCACAGTAGTGGCCATGAATGGTGCTCTTTATCTTGTCCATCCGAGCCAAACCTCGATTACATAAACAGATATAGCTCACCCCCACCACTCGATAGTTAGGTGTGCGCCCCAAAATTAGGTATCGTCACCCATCTTGGGTCGCCACTTACGTAGTGATGTAATTCAAATACAACTTACTAATACCAATCGTACGTATATAATACGACAAAACATAAACCGTGAGTTTGAATACAAATGTTATCTACTAGAGATTATACAAACTCAAAAGGAGTCCTCATTACTGATTATTATCACTTTATTTCACGAGAATAGTGAGGACTACTAATAATATTATCCTCGGACCATCACTCCGCTTCCCATTGGCCCCAAATTTATATTCTCATTTCTGAAGAGAACGGTGAAGAAAGGGTGAGCTCAACTAGCCCAAGAAGAAATATTATGACTAAGATAATGCGAGAATAAATTATCATTAGCTCTCAACAATGTTAAACCGATAAAATATGATACATCAAGTTTAAGCTGTGGCGGAACAATAATCCATTAAAAAAGTCAGTAGAGAATAGAATCTACTATCTTTTATGATTTAAAAGTTTTTCATCACTTTTTTATCGAGACTCTCATTTCAATAAATAATCCACATCATTAAATCATCCCCGCACTACTGCCAAAGATTTTCTTTAAGTATCACGACCACGAATTATCCGTACCATGTGCCAAAGATAATCGTGTTTTCATCAACCAGTCCGATCATGCCATAAAATAATTCATCTTTGCTCCCTCGTCAAGAGAATCCATAGCCATAATCATACCAAAAGCGCCCATCAATGCACTACGGGCCAATGAGGACTTTTAATTTTCACATCATTTGTAACATTACGGCCATGATTATCTTAGAATAATCCTGGTCATAATCATACCAAGTCCATCTATGCACTTCTGGTAGCCACGATATTTGTCGTCAACATAACATAAACATGAGGATGGTGACAATGATATAAAAATTCAATTAAACAAGTTCAAGAATTAATTTGTCCAGAACCAATAACGCCCAAATTGTCAACATGATCTTTGCTTTGTAGAGAGTAAAATTCAAGAATGCTCGAATATTATTTTCATGAAAGATCTTTGGATGAAGCGCAAAATATCGAGGATATTCCACTAATTTCATGGAGTATAGAAGTCAAAATTTTAATCAACCGAGTATAATACCGAATGGAATAACAAAAGAAATCACCGTGCGTGCGGTAAGATGTAGGCAGGTTATTCCAATGAATAATAATAACGGAACCGGTTAGGGTGAAATTCACAACCGGCTGGGATGTTCCAACGAGAATAATAAATGCGGAATAATAAATGATGGAACCAGTCCTACAGATAACATGTAGACATGATATTAGATAGAATAATAAAGAGCGGAATAATAAAAAATGGAACCAGTCCAGATATATAAGCATAGTATGAGGATATTCGGCGGAATAATAAAGACGAGAAAAATAGAAGAATGTCACCAAGTATAGGGTATAGCCAGCGTATATCTGAGTTATTCCAATGAACATATAAAAAATGGAATAATGAAGTTCTCTTCTTGAATACAAATGAATAATATCCCCTACTAGTAAAATAATACTTGATATAAGAGTAGTGAAGTAGCGGAAAACTTTTCTTCTATCTCTATAGTTTTCTCTCTACAGAGTTCAATTGAATTCGTAAGAAAATAATGAAGGAATGAACTTTATTTATAGGAAAATGGAATGCGTAGTAACTAATCCATGAGCGGTCCAGATTGATTTACTTTAACTGATTTCATCCATATTTAAAGAATTTTTTAAAATAAAATATAATATATTCTATTTATTTAAAAAGATTTTTTTACTATCTTGCAAGCACTATATCTAAACATCTATGCATAATAAAATATAAATATATTTTATTTATAGAATAACTTTAATAAAGTATTACATTTTATATAAAAAGATTTTACTACGCAAAACACTATGCATAATAGAATATAATATATTCTATTTATAGAATAACTTTAATAAAGTATTCATTTTTATATAAAAAATGTTTCTATTTTATTACATGAATAAAACAAAACCTCTAAATCAACAATAATTGAATCAAATAATGTGAGATCTTATGAAAGCAACTATTGTAGCAATAATTGAACAAAATGAGTGACTTCTCACATAAATATCAATAATCAATACGATTGTGCTACTACGCAACAACGCAGTACATTGTACTTTTACTACTGAAAGTAGTTCAACGAAGATCAACGATAAAACTTCATTTGTTATTTTTAATAAAATATTTTTATCGTTTTCTCAATCAAACAATAATTCCGTTGTAGGGTCCACTAATGATTGTCTTTGTCGCAATGAATATTTCGCTTTAAAGCGAATATTCCCCCACCAATCGAATATAATATGACAACTTCAGATACTTTGTAAAATTTATAAATATTACCCACAACTATAACATTATCTCAAATTCACACCATAATATAAAATAAATTATTTCGAGAAAATTAATTCTTTATTCATAAAATCTGGGGTTTCACAGTTCGGCCCGGAGAATTTCATGTTACGAAATACCGTTTCCAAATAAACCAAAAAAGTTGCAGAGGATAATATCGTTTGATTTTTCTTATCGAAGAAGAGATTGGTGAAATTGGAGTCTTCAACTTCTTTATGTTTTTTCTAATTTATTTTTCTAATTTTTTCTATTGGCGATGGTCGAAATCATCAATCAACCGCCATCACCCACCTACATCATAGTAAAAAAACCAAAGTTTTCTATCGTGACTGAAATTGAGCAGAGGTTGGAACCTTAATTCTTTTGTAAATATGTAAAATTTGAAATTGGACTCCTTTAGAGCTTTGGAATTCTTTTTTAAATATGAAATTTTAAAAAATTGGATTCAATTGGGGTTTTGAATTTGAGGGAAGTTGGGAATTCCTTTTGAAAATTAATGATTTACCTTTTCATCTCGTCAAATATGATTGCTGGTTATGGATCTAGATCTGAAAAATAAGGTCAAATCAAAACTTAAATTGTTTGTCGTGTTTGGAAGCAGAGTTATCCTCTCTACGGACCATCCGGTACTGGAATTTCAGTTTTGTTATTGCGATGGCGAAATTCTTAAGCTACGATGTGTACAAAGTTGATCTCTTAAGAGTTTCAAACGATTCCGATCTTAAAATTCTTTTATTGCAAACCAAAAGGAAGTCAGTATAATCATCCCCTTTAAGTTCATAAAAATATGTTATACGTATACTTTCAAGTTCATAATTATGTGATGCAGGATGAAAAGAGATAATAATATGCCGGAGTTAGGCCAGAATCTATGTTTGGAATCGCTGGAGCCTAGCTGGTGGGTGGTCTGTAAGTTCGCCTGTTGGTTGCCGTGTGTGGGTCCATCTTGATTGGGCCATGTCATTTCCTTTATTTTTCATTTTCTGTTTAAAAGTCACGTAAGAAAAAAAAAATCAATTTAACAGAAGTGAGCCGGAATTAACAGATTGGCCCAATTGTAAATTTATAATTAGTTTAATAGGGTAATTTAAAAAATTAAAAGTACAATGATATAATAAATAAAACTTACCAACTACATGGGAAGTGCTCAAGGAAACCTTTATACATGGGAGGCCATGCGTCTAGGTTATAATAGATATCATATGCCCACAGAATTATCATTGGTTGATCCAATAGACCCCAAAGAAAAACGAGAAGATTACTATCATGTTCTTTCCAATGGTGAGTTTTCTCTGAACGTATAATTATCTCCACTGTCTGCAATTGAAAATTATATTTCAACCAAACTCCAATATCATATAGGTAGTGCTTTCGTAGATATACTTTCAAGTGGATGGATCGCCTTTGTAAGACCAAAATTTTTTTAAATAAAAGGAATTTCCTTTATTTATTATTTTGAAATAGTAAGGGTTGATTTGATTAATGTGGTTAGTTATGGGTAAAATGCATAAATATTTCAAAATAAGCAAGTGGTTATAAAATATTCATTGTTGTGGGGAATATTCGTTTGGTCGTGGAATATTAAATGACTTGTTGGGGAATATTCGTGACGGACAGTAGAAATGACCATGTGTGGAGCCCATAACGGATAAGCTGTCGGATGAAGAAAATGACAAAGTTTGGGTGGTTATAAATAATTGGCGTAGTTGTTATCGTTAAAGCTGTTAGAATACGGTGGTTAAAATACGATGTCTGGCGTGGTCGCATAAAGATAAGACACCAGTATTACCTGATATTATTGAATTATTGATCACTTACGTAAGAAGGCACTACTCAATAATTATTACGATAAGAATTATTCGCTCAATATTTTATTTTATTGATTCAATAATTGTTGCGTTGATATTTTATATTATTCATTGTTTCAATAATTGTCATCGCACAAGATTTCCCATTATCGGATCAATAATTCATATTATTTGAATAATATTATTAGATAACATTATTGGCAATGTCTAGAAAGTTACATAAGGAGAGGTTTGGTCACCTAATTCATGGCGCCAAGATGAGAGAGATCCTTATTGGAAAGCCCCTCTTTCACAGGAAGCGACTGGTTATCATAAATGTGATTACGTAATATTATTTGTGAATAATTAATTATTGATTCATATGATAAGGAAATATTTATTTTATATGAATATAAATGATGGATTTATTTATGTGGTTATTAATGAAGGAATTAATGTTGAGGTGTTTTATCAATATATTTTATCGGTTGGAGGTATTAAAAAATTAAATCGGGGGTTTTGAGATACATTCATGCGGGGTTATAATTTTTAATCCGATAGTTGGATTGTGGTAATTTTTGGGTATGTTATACATACATAAGTTAAGTATATGTCCACAAATTTTGAACCGTTAAAAATGCACGAATGATTTGTTGTGAATTTTAAGAGGTGTCGGATTCGTAAATTAGGTTTATAATTGATTTTGGTGGAAAATTCTAGAATTGAGTGGGCCCCACTTGTGGTTGGTGAAAAATGTGCTGAATTTTATTTCAAATGTGGTGGGTGGCAATAGTAGCGAGGTAAAGCCATCAGTGGTGAAGTCGTCAAGTCTGCCTTTGGTGGGCTAACATTTTCCTATAAATAGAGAGGGCTAAGTTAGAATTGAAAATCACACCGAAACAAAGTTTTTCTCTTTTCTCTCTATATTATTGAAGCGTATTTTGTGAGTATTTAGATACTTTGAGAGTTCTTTGCTTTCGTCTGACAAGTTTCATTCAAACATCACTTGAGCCTTTCCTTAGCAATCGATTCTTTGAGGTAAGGGATGTTATTTTCTTCTCGGATGATATTATTTCTTGATATCATTATCTTTGAAATATTGGTTGGAACTTTTTATCAAATTTGGAACTTTTTCATGTCGGGGTTACTTATTCATGAGTTCTTATTCACGAGTTCTTATTTATGAGTTCTTATTCACGAGTTCTTATTCACGAGTACTATTAAGCGTAAGCGTGAAGATGTTTTTTGTGGAATTTCTATCTTTTGGTGTAGAGTTCTTATTCACGATTATCGACCTTATTCACGATATCTGAGACTTTATTCACGAATCGACACTATTATTCCTAAAAATGAAAATTTTTCTTTTCGTCTAAAATATCTATTACGGATACTAGCTTTGATTGTATCCATGTTTTGATCATTCTTGAATTTTACACCATTGTGATTATTTTTGAGGTATTTTTGGACGTGGATAAAATAAAATCTGAATCCTTAATCCTTGTCATTTTGTTTCACTTTGGATTCGTTTCTTTAAAAATATTTTCATCATCCTCAGTCTTAAATGATGATATTATTGAATATCTTTGGCCTGTAGTGCAAAGATGAATGATTTCTGAAGAATATCTTTGGCCTGTAGTGCAAAGATGAATGATTTCTGAAGAATATCTTTGGCCTGTAGTGCAAAGATGAGCAGGTGTTTAAATGAACATGACCGACTGATGAATATCTTTGGCCTTTAGTGCAAAGATGAACAGGTGTTGAGATGAACATGACCGATTGATGAATATCTTTGGCCTGTAGTGCAAAGATGAATATTTGATTTGAGAAGAATATTGATTGATGTTACTGAGGATAAAATATTGATGATGGATTGTTGAATTCATAGATTATAGTAGATTTCATTCTCTACGTAACTCTTACATGAATTATTATTTCATTGCGAATATTGATCGAAACTTGTTATCTATTGTATTCTATCGATTTTTCCTCGTTGGAGACTAACGATAATTTGTTGTATATTATCTTAGTCATAACATTCTTTCTTAATTGGGCTAGTTGAGCTCACCCTTTTCCTTGTTGTTCCATTTTTCTTCTCGGGAGGGCGAGAATGTAGCGATCTTAGTCGAGTGGGTATGGAATGAAGGTTACAGAGAGAGTTGTTTAGTAGTCCTCACCATTATTGTAAAATAATGTATCAATAAATGTGATGAGAATTTATTTGAGTATAAATATTGTCAGAAGATAATATTTGTATTTAAACTCACTGATTTTATTGTTGTGATAATAAAGTTGTAGTTGTTTACATACCATGTATTTGGCGATTTCAGAATGGGTTGGATGGAATGGACCTATTTTGGGGTCGTCACGGTTAATATCGAGCTTAGGGATATGATCTCTGGCGGAGATCGGGGAATAGAACTAGAGAGGAGAGACGAGTAAATCCTTCGCTAGTGTGTCCTACCTAAGCTTATTTGTTGGTTGGTCAAGATATAGGGATATTATGTGATATATTGATTTCTTAATTAACCCTTATTTTATGACAAGATTTGAGAATGTCGAATGAGAATATTAACAATGGAGTAAATGAGACCGTGGAGATGCTGTCTTTCACCAACGAGGAGAAGCGTCAACAGTCGGGCAATGTTCCTCCTGTGAACAACACCACCGAGCGAGATGATGAACGAGGGAATGTTTAGAAGTTTTTGCGGTTCATGCAAAATCGGGACGAGGAGACTCGTGTTCAAATTATAGGAGAAATGATAGCAATTCACGGGTGGTCACAAACAAGCGATTCAAAGAGTTGGGACCACGAATTTAAGGGAAAGCGGATCCGATTACGGCGGAAACATGGGTCAAGCAAATTACCAAGATATTCGATGTCTTGGGATGCACGGAGAACGAAGGTTCCATTCGCCACCTTTATGTTCCGTGGCGAGGTGACATTGGTGGGAATCGTGAAGCGTACCCATCCGGTTGCGCACGGCATGTCATGGGAGACGTTTGAAGCGATTCAATGACAAGTACTTCCACGAAAGTATTCATCGATATATGAAGGAAGTGGAGTTTATTAGACTAAGCGAGAATAACATGGCGGTGTCCCGACGAGGCGAAGTTCGCGGAGTTATCCGAGTTGCACCTCATTTGGTGGAGAATGAGGAGCGATGACGCGGATGTTTCGAGAGGTTTGAAACCCAAGATACGTCAAGATCTCATTTCTCATAAATTTTCTCTCTATTCGGATGTTGTAAATAGGGCTCGATTGTTAGAAGCGAGATAACGAAAGTACGTTCAACCGAGGGACCATAACGAGGATCATACCAAAGATAGCGATCATCGTAATAACGATAACCGGTGGAGAAAGAAGAATACGGACAAAGGCGGTAACCACTCTGGTGGTAATCGTGGCGCATGAAAATAGAAGAAGCGAGTTGGGAGGAGATTTTAAAAGAGGAGATTCAACAACGACCATGTGAAGACGTCGGCGCCAAAGGGCAACCGGGTTCCAAGGAGAGAAAGACCATCGGTCGTATGTTACAAAAATGGAAAAAGAGGACATATCATTGGCGCCCACAACAGTTTAAGGTATGCTATAATTGTGGAAAGAAGGACATATCGTTCGAGATTAGACGATATCGAAACCTAGTCACGTGAGGCGGTGACTCAAAAGGATGTCCCAGAAAAGTCAAAGTCAACGATTCTCGGAAGAGCGTTTGTCGTGACCGGTCAAAAATACGAGGAACCCGAACGGTTTAGACAGGTTAGTTAATTATAAATTCTTGCGATGTTTATACCTTACTAGAATCTTGGATTCTACCCATTCTTTATCTCTTGCTTGCGCTCAACGTTTGAACTTGACTACGGAGAAATTAGACTTGGACCTATTTATGGAGACTCGTTAGGAGAAACTTTCATTACATCCGTTGTTTAAAAATCTTATTTGATTCAAGTTGGCACCATTACCTTACTGTTGACCTTATCTCTTTAAAGATACTTGCTTTTGGGGATTGATTGGTTAACTACTCATCACGCCAAAATTGATTGCTTTTGTAAGGTTGTTAGTTTTCATATTCCTAAGCAACCCGTTATTCGAACTCAAGCGATCAAACCATTGTAGTCAAACATTTTCATATCAAGCCATGAAGTCATTCGTTTATTACGGATGTCAAGTTTTCTTAGTCCATGTTATGGATTTGAATAAAGACACGTCGATTTGAATAATATTCTGTTGTTATTGATTTTTCCCGACGTATTTCTGAAGAATTTATGGCTTACTCCCAAAGACCGATATTAAATGTTGTATCGACTTTGACCCGAGACAAAACTCATTTCTAAAATCTCATATCGAATGGCTCTATCAAACTCGTGGAGTTAAAAATTCAACTATAGAATTTGGTACACGAGCCTTTATCTTGTGACTTCCTTTGTGGAATTCACCTAAGCCGGACTCTCTCTGTAAAGGGACGTCATATTCGATGCGATAAGAAATCGATAGGTGTCATTGTGACGTCTTTATCCAAGGTTGGGATATGAGTCACGATTTGAGAACAACCTAAGTCAGAATCGAAATGCATAGTTTTCAGGCTTAGTTGGTTATTATCGGAGATACGTTGAAGGATATTCTCGAATCGCTATTCCATTAACGTAGCTAACTCGTAGAGATACAAAATTCGAATGGAGCAAGGAATGTGGGAAGAGCTTGAAAGAACTCAAGAGGAGACTCATTTAAAGACATGTTTCGACCATGCCATCTCGAAAAGCGAACGTGGTACCGACGTGTTGAGTAGAAGATCGTATACAAGTACGAAGTACGATATTGTCAAAGACTAATTTCAGTATAATTTACAAATAATAGAGATGGAGATGAAAACTCTAGGTACCCACGTGATGATATCTGAGTATAATCGACTTTAATCGATAAAGTTAAAAATTCAAGCTACACACTGAGGTGATGAATTTGAAGAAGGAGGTGCAAGAAGTTGTTATTTCAAAAGCGAGAATCGTTGAGGTGAGGAAAGCTCAAACCTTCGATTTATTAATCCGGTTGAAATTCTCGATCGAATAGGAATTGTGGCCTATAGACTCGTTTCACCGCCTTGAAGTATGACGTGTTTATAACGTTTTCACGTATCGATGTTACGTAAATATGTGGACGACCAAACACGTCATTGAGTTAGAACCGGACAAGATAGCGAAGACTTAACGTGACGAGGAGGTACTGTCAAGATTTTGTAGAGGAAAGAACATGACCTATGTCATCGAGGTTATACCATAAGTTAAAGTTTTGTGGAGAAACCATCTTTATTGAGGAAATGACTGGGAGTTGGAAAGCGAAAATGAAAGCGAGGTATCTTTACCTTTTCAAACACCAGTATCGCACGTCAATTTCGAGGACGAAATTTCATAAGGAGGGAGGTTGTAAGACCTCAAATTTTTTTAAATAAAAGGAATTTCCTTTATTTATTATTTTGAAATAGTAAGGGTTGATTTGATTAATGTGGTTAGTTATGGGTAAAATACGCAAATATTTCAAAATAAGCAAGTGGTTATAAAATATTCATCATTGTCGGGGAATATTCGTTTTCGTCGTGGAATATTAAATGCATCGTCGAGAATATTCGCACGACGGCCGCAAACCATGTGTGGGCCCCATAACGGGAAAGTTTATCGGATGAAGAAAATGACAAAGTTTGGGTGGTTATAAATAACGCACGTAGTTGTTGTTCAATTAAGATCCTGTTGAATACCGGTGGTTAAAAAATACGATGAATACGCGTGGTCGCACAAAGAATATTACCAGTATTGCATGAAGATTGTTGAATTATTGATCCTTACGTAAGAAGGCACTACTCAATAATTTCACAAGAATTATCGCTCAATATTTTATTTTATTGATTCAATAATTGTTGCGTTGATATTTTATATTATCATTGTTCAATAATTGTCATCGCACAAGATTTCCCATTATCGATCAATAATTCATATTATTTGAATAATATTATTAGATAACATTATTGGCAATGTCTAGAAAGTTCGTCTAAGGAGAGGTTTGGTCACCTAATCAAGGCGCCAAGTAGTGAGAGATCCTTATCGAAAGCCCCTCTTCCGGGAACAACTTTGGTCATCATAAATGTGATTCTCGTAATATTATTTGTGAATAATTAATTATTGATTCATATGATAAGAAATATTTATTTTATATGAATATAAATGATGGATTTATTTATGTGGTTATTAATGAAGGAATTAATGTTGAGGTGTTTTATCAAGATTTTATCGGATTGGAGGTATTAAAAATTAAATCGTGGGTTTTGAGATATATCATGCGGGGTTATAATTTTTAATCCGACCGTTGGATTGTGGTAATTTTTTGGGTATGTTATACATACATAAGTTGAGTATATGTCCACAAATTTTGAACCGTTAAAATGCACGAATGATTTGTTGTGAATTTTAAGAGGTGTCGGATTCTAAATTAGGTTTATAATTGATTTTGGTGGAAAATTCTAGAATTGAGTGGGCCCCACTTGTGGTTGGTGAAAAATGTGCTGAATTTTATTTCAAATGTGGTGGGTGGCAATAGTAAGAGTAAAGCCATCGTAAAGCAGTCAAGTCCGCTTTTGGCTAACATTTTCCTATAAATAGAGGGCTAAGTTAGAATTGAAAATCACACCGTAAACAAAGTTTTTTCTTTCTCTCTATATTATTGAGCGTATTTTGTGAGTATTTAGATACTTTGAGAGTTTCATTGCTCAAAGATAAGTTTCATTCAAAGATCACTCCGACCTTTCCTTCAAGTAATCGATTGATTCTTCGAGGTAAGGGATGTTATTTTCTTCTCAGATGATATTATTTCTTCAATATCATTACTTTCAAATATTGGTTGGAACTTTTTATCAAATTTGGAACTTTTTCATGTCGGGGTTACTTATTCATGAGTTACTATTCACGAGTTACTATTCATGAGTTACTATTCACGAGTTACTATTCACGAGTACTATTCACTATTAAGCGTGAAGATGTTTTTTGTGGAATTTCTATCTTTTGGTGTTTGAGTTACTATTCACGATATAAGACTATTATTCACGATATCTGACTATTCATTCACGAATAAGACTTATTCAACGAAAAATGAAAATTTTTCTTTTCGTCTAAAATATCTATTCGGATACTAGCTTTGATTGATCCATGTTTTGATCATTCTTGAATTTTACACCACCGTGATTATTTTTGAGGTATTTTGGACGTGGATAAAATAAAGTATTTAATCCTTAATCCTCCTGTCATTTTGTTTCATTTGGATTCGTTTTTAAAAATATTTTTCATCATCCTCGCCTTAAATGATGATATTATTGAATATCTTTGGCCCGTAGAAGTAAAGATGAATGATTTTGAAGAATATCTTGGCCCTGTAGAGCAAAAGATGAATGATTTTCAAGAATATCTTTGGCTCAGAGTATCTTTAATTAGCAAAGAAAGATGAACAGTGTTTAAATGAACACGACCGATCGATGAATATCTTTGGCCTTTAGTGCAAAAAGATGAACAGTGTTGAGATGAATACGACCGATTGATGAATATCTTTGGCTCAGAGTGCAAAGATGAATATTTGATTTGAGAAGAATATTGATTGATGTTACAGGATAAAATATTGATGATGGATCGTTAAATTCATAGATTATAGTAGATTTCATTCTCTACGTAACTCTTCTATGAATTATTATTTCACTGCCATAATATTGATCCGAAACTTGTTGTCTATTGTATTCTATCGATTTTTCCTCGTTGGAGACTAACGATAATTTGTTGTATATTATCTTAGTCATAACATTCTTTATCGGGCTAGTTGAGCTCACCCTTTTCCTTGTTGTTCCATTTTTCTTCTCGTGGAGGCGAGAATGTAGCGAGTACTAGTCGGGGTATGGAATGAAGGTTCTAGAGAGAGTTGTTTAGTAGTCCTCACCATTATTGTAAAATAATGTATCAATAAATGTGATGAGGATTTATTTGAGTATAAATATCATTCTGAAGATAATATTTGTATTTAAACTCACGCTTTTTATTGTTGTGATAATAAAGTTGTAGTTGTTTGCATGCACCATGTATTTGGCTTAATTCGAATGGGTTGGATGGAATGGACCTATTTTGGGGTCGCCACAATGGTATCGAGCTTAGGATATGATCTCTGGCGGAGATCTGGGAATAGAACTAGGAGGGAGAGACGAGTAAATCCTTCGCTAAAGTGTGTCCTACCTAAGCTTATTTGTTGGTTGGTCAAAGATATAGGATATTATGTGATATATTGATTTCTTAATTAACCCTTATTTTTGACACATGATTTGAGAATGTCGATCGAGAATATTAATAAGTGGAGTAAATGAGACCGTGGAGATGCTCAGATTTACCAACGAGGAGAACGGCAACAGTCGGGCAATGTTCCTCCCGTGAACAACACCACGGAAAGCAGATGATGATGAACGAGGGATGTTTAGAAGTTTTTTGCGCAGCTCATGCAAAAATCGATTTGGAGGAGACTCGTGTTCAAAATATAGGAGGAAATGATAGCAATTCACGGTGGTCATGTACCAAGCAAAGCTTCAAAGAGTTGGGACCACCGAATTTAAGGGAAAGCCAGATCCGATCACGGCGGAAACACGGGTCAAGCAAATTACCAAGATATTCGATGTCTGGGATGCACGAGGAATGTAAAGTTCCATTCGCCACCTTTTATGTTCCGTGGCGAGGCAGACATCGGTGGGAAATGAAGGAAGCACTCCATCCATCCACCGCACTCAAAGATGTCACGGGAGACGTTTGAAGAACATTTAATGACAAGTACTTTCCCGAAAGTATTCGCTATACGAAGGAAGTGGAGTTTATTAGATCAGAGCAGTAATAACACGATTTGTCCCAAAGACGAGGCTTAAGTTCGCGGAGTTATCCGTGCTTTGCACCTCATTTGGTGGAGAATGAGGAACGATGACGCGGATGTTTCGAGAGGTTTGAAACCCTAAGATACGCCAAGATCTCATTTCTCATAAATTTTCTCTATTCAGATGTTGTCAAAATGTGGCTCATTGTTAGAGCGAGATAACGAGTACGCTCAACCGAGGGACCATAACCAGGATCATACCAAAGATAGTAAATCATCGTAATAACGATAACCAAAGTGGAGAAAGAAGAATACGGACAAAGGCAGAACCACTCCGTGGTAATCGTGGCCATGAAAATAGAAGAAGCGAGTTGGGAGGAGATTTTAAAAGAGGAGATTCAACAACCACCATGTGAAGACGTCGGCCGCCAAAGGGCAATCGGGTTCCAAGGAGGAGAAAGACCATCTGGTCGACATGTTACAAATGCGGAAAGAGGGATATATCGCCCAAACCGCCGCCCACAACAGCTTTAAGGTATGCTATAATTGTGGAAAAGAAGGACATATCGTTCGAGATTGTACGATATCGAAAACCTACAGCAATGGGAATGGTGACTCAAAAGGATGTCCCGTAAAAGTCAAAGTCAACGATTCTCGAAGAGCGTTTTTGTCGTGACTTCATTAAAATACGAGAACCCGAACGGTTAGCACGGGTTAGTTAATTATAAATTTTGCGAAGTTTATACCTTACTAGATACCTGTTCTACCCATTCTTTTTATCTCTTCGTCAAGCGCCAACGCTTGAACTGACTACGAGAAATTAGATTTGACCTATTTATGGAGACTCTGTTAGAGAAACTTTCATTACATCCGTTGTTTAAAAATCTTATTTGATTCAAGTTGGCACCATTACCATTACCGTTAACCTTATCTCTTTAAAGATATTTGCTTTGATGGGATTGATTGGTTAACTACTCATCACGCCAAAATTGATTGCTTTTGTAAGGTTGTTAGTTTTCATATTCCTAAGCAACCCGTTATTCAACTCAAGCAATCAAACCATCAGTAGTCAAACATTTTCATATCAAGCCATGAAGTCATTCGCTTATTACGGATGTCAAGTTTTCTTAGTCCATGTTATGGATTTGAATAAAGACACGCCGATTTGAATAATATTCTGTTGTTATTGATTTTTCCCGACGTATTTCAAGAATTTATCGCTTACTCCCAAAGATCGATATTAAATTTTGTATCGACTTTGAACCCCCAGACAAAACTCATTTCTAAAATCTCATATCGAATGGCTCCTATTGAACTTCGTGAGTTAAAAATTCAACTATAGAATTTGGTACACGAGCCTTTATCTTGTGACTTTTTGTGGAATTCACCTAAGCCGCACTCTCTCGTAAGGGACGCCATATTCGTGCGATAGTAAATCGATAGGTGTCATTGTGACGCATATCCAAGGTTGGGATACGAGTCACATTGAGAACAACCTAAGTTTCAGAATCTAAATACGTAGTTTTCAGGCTTAGTTGGTTATTATCTGAGATACGTTGAAGGATATTCTCGAATCGCTATTCCATTAACGAAGCTAACTCGTAGAGATACAAAATTCGAATGGAGCAAGGAATGTGGGAAGAGCTTCAAGAACTCAAGAGGAGACTCATTTCAAAGACATGTTCACCATGCCATCCTCGAAAAGTTTAACGTGGTAGCCGACGTGTTGAGTAGAAGATCGATACAAGTACGAGAAACGATATTGTCAAAGACTAATTTCAGATAATTTACAAATAATAGAGATGGAGATGAAAACTCTAGGTACCCACGTGATGATATACGCACGTGATAATCGAGTATAATCGATTTTAATCGATAAAGTTAAAGTCGCTCAAGCTACACACACCGAAATGATGAATTTGAAGAAGGAGGTGCAAGAAGTTGTTATTTCAAAAGCGAGAATCGGTGAGGTGAGGAAAGCTCAAACCTTCGATTTATTAATCCATTTGAAATTCTCGATCGAATAGGAATCGTGGCCTATAGACTCGCTTTTACCGCCAAGTATGACGCGTGTTCATAACGCTTTTTCACGATCGATGTTACGTAAATATGTGGACGACCAAACACGCTATCGAAGTTAGAACCGACGACGAGATAGTCAAGACTTAACGTGAAGAGGAGGTACCGCCAAGATTTTGTAGAGAGAAAGAATACGACCTATGTATCGAGGTTATACCATAAGTTAAAGTTTTGTGGAGAAACCATGCTATCGAGGAAATGACGGGAGTTGGAAACGAAAATGAAAGCGAGGTATCTTTACCTTTTCAAACACTGTGTATCGCACGCCAATTTCGAGGACTTAAATTTCATAAGGAGGGAGGTCAGAAGACCTCAAATTTTTTTAAATAAAAAGGAATTTCCTTTATTTATTATTTTGAAATAGTAAGGGTTGATTTGATTAATGTGGATAGTTATGGGTTAAATACTTAAATATTTCAAAATAAGCAAGTGGTTATAAAATATTCATTTTGTTTGGGAATATTCGTTTTGGTCGTGGAATATTCAGATCGCTTGTGGGAATATTCGTACGAATGCAGATCGCAAGCAGCCATGTGTGGGCCCCATAACGGAAAAGCGATTGGATGAAGAAAACGACAAAGTTTGGGTGGTTATAAATAACTACAGTAGTTGTTACCGTTAAGATCATTGAATACCTTATGGTTAAAATACAAGAATACGCGTGGGTCGCAATAAAAGAAGACACCCAGATTGCATAAAGATTGTTGAATTATCGATCCTTACGTAAGAAGGCACTACTCAATAATAATTTCACAAAGAATTATCGCTCAATATTTTATTTTATCGATTCAATAATTGTGCATATTGATATTTTATATTATCATTGTTCAATAATTGTCATCGCACAAGATTTCCCATTATCGATCAATAATTCATATTATTTGAATAATATTATTAGATAACATTATTGGCAATGTCTAGAAAGTTCGCTTCAAGGAGAGGTTTGGTCACCTAATCATGCGGCCAAGAAGTGAGAGATCCTTATCGAAAGCCCCTCTTTCCCGGGGAACTACTCGTCATTATAAATGTGATTTCGTAATATTATTTGTGAATAATTAATTATTGATTCATATGATAAGGAAATATTTATTTTATATGAATATAAATGATGGATTTATTTATGTGGTTATTAATGAAGGAATTAATGTTGAGGTGTTTTATCAAGATTTTATCTGATCGAGGTATTAAAAATCAAATCGTGGGGTTTTGAGATATATCATGGGGTTATAATTTTTAATCCGACCGCTGATTGTGGTAATTTTTGGGTATGTTATACATACATAAGTTGAGTATATGTCCACAAATTTTGAACCGCTAAAAATGCACTAATGATTTGTTGTGAATTTTAAGAGGTGTCTGATTCTAAATTAGGTTTATAATTGATTTTGGTGGAAAATTTAGAATTGAGGGGCCCCACTTGTGGTTGTGAAAAAATGTGCTGAATTTTATTTCAAATGTGGTGGTGGCAATAGAAAGCAGTAAAGCCATCGTAAAAAAAGTCAAGTCCGCTTTCTACGGCTAACATTTTCCTATAAATAGAGGGCTAAGTTAGAATTGAAAATCACACCGTAAACAAAGTTTTTCTTCTCTCTATATTATCGAGCGATTTTGTGAGTATTTAGATACTTTGAGAGTCATTGCTCAAGATAAGTTTCATTCAAAGATCACTTCCGACCTTTCCTTCCAAGTAATCGATTCTTCGAGGTAAGTGGATGTTATTTTTTTCTCAAATGATATTATTTCTTCAATATCATTACGTCAAATATCGTTGGAACTTTTTATCAAATTTGGAACTTTTTCATGCTCTGGGTTACTTATTCATGAGTTACTATTCACGAAGTTACTATTCATGAGTTACTATTCACGTTACTAAGTTACTATTCACACGAGTACTATTCATTTAAGCGTGAAGATGTTTTTTTTTGTGGAATTTCTATCTTTTCGTGTCTGAGTTACTATTCACGATACTCAAGACTATTCACGATACTATTCAAGACTATTCACTTAATACTAAGACTATTCATCTAAAAATGAAAATTTTTTCTTTTCGTCTAAAATATCTATTTCGGATACTAGCTTTGATCGATCCATGTTTTGATCATTCTCGAATTTTACACCACTATGATTATTTTTGAGGTATTTTCGATATGGATAAAACAAAGTACTAATCCTTAATCCTTAATCCTTGTCATTTTGTTTCATCGGATTCGCTTTTAAAAATATTTTTCATCATCCTCGCCTTAAATGATGATATTATTGAATATCTTTGGCCCAGTAGTGCAAAGATGAATGATGAATGATTTTCAAGAATATCTTCGGCCCAGTAGCAAAGATGTTTAAATGAATACGACCGAAGAATATCTTTGGCCTCAGAAGGCAAAGATGAACAGTGTTTAAATGAATACGACCGATCGATGAATATCTTCGCCTTTTAGTGCAAAGATGAAAGTGTGTTGAGATGAATACGACCGATTGATGAATATCTTTGGCCCAGAAAGTAAAAGATGAATATTTGATTCGAGATGAATATCGATTGATGTTATGTGTGGATAAAATATTGATGATGGATCGTTAAATTCATAGATTATAGTAGATTTCATTCTCTACGTAACTCTTCTATGAATTATTATTTCACGCTAATATTGATCTCAAACTTGTTGTCTATCAGATTCTATCGATTTTTCCTCGTTGGAGACTAACGATAATTTGTCAGATATTATCTTAGTCATAACATTCTTTTATCGGGCTAGTTGAGCTCACCCTTTTCCTTGTTGTTCCATTTTTCTTCTCGTGAGGCGAGAATGTAAGAGTAGTACTAGCCTGGGTATGGAAATGAAGGTTCTAGAGAGAGTTGTTTAGTAGTCCTCACCATTATTGTAAAATAATGTATCAATAAATGTGATGAGGATTTATTTGAGTATAAATATTGTCTGTAAGATAATATTTGTATTTAAACTCACGCTTTATTGTTGTGATAATAAAGTTGTAGTTGTTTCGCATCACGTATTTGGCGCACTCGTAATGGGGTGGATGGAATGGACCTATTTTTGGGGTCGCCACAGCTTGGTATCGTAGCTTAGGATACGATCTCCATGAGATCGGGAATAGAACCAGAGGGAGAGACGAGTAAATCCTTCGCTAAAGGTGTCCTACCTAAGCTTATTTGTTAGTTGGTCAAGATATAGGATATTATGTGATATATCGATTTTTTAATTAACCCTTTGTTTTACGACAAGATTTGAGAATGTCGATCGAGAATATTAATAGTGGGAGTAAATGAGACCGTGGAGATGCCTCAGATTTTACCAACGAGGAGAACGTGCAACAGTCGGCAATGTTCCTCCCGTGAACAACACCACCGAAAGCGATGATGAACGAGGGATGTTTAGAAGTTTTTTGCGCTCATGCAAAATCGCATTTAGGAGACTCGTGTTCAAAATATAGGAGGAAATGATAGTAATTCACGTGGTGGTCACAAAGTTAGCTTCAAAGAGTCGGGACCACTGTAATTTGGGAAAGCCGATCCGATCACGGCGGAAACACGGGTCAAGCAAATTACCAAGATATTCGATGTCTGGGATGCACGGAGGAATGAAAGTTCCATTCGCCACTTTTTATGTTCCATGGCAGGCAGACATCGGTGGGAATCAGGAAGTTGCATCCATCCACCGCACTCAAGATGTCATGGGAGACGCTTTCAGAAACAGTTCAATGACAAGTACTTCCTCGAAAGTATTCGGCTATACGAAGGAAGTGGAGTTTATTAGATCGAGCAGTAATAACACGATTTGTCCCAAAGACGAGGCGTAAGTTCATGAGTTATCCGTGCTCAGCACCTCATTTGGTGGAGAATGAGGAACGATGACGCGGATGTTTCGAGAGGTTTGAAACCCTAAGATACGCCAAGATCTCATTTCTCATAAATTTTCTCTATTCAGATGTTGTAAACAGGCTCATTGTTAGAGCGAGATAACGAGTAACGCTCAACCGAGGGACCATAACCGTGGATCATACCAAAGATAAGTAAATCATCGTAATAACGATAACCAAGGTGGAGAAAGAAGAATAACTTGACAAAGGCAGAACCACTCCGTGGTAATCGTGGCTATGAAAAATAGAAGAAGCGAGTTGGGAGGAGATTTTAAAAGAGGAGATTCAACAACACCATGTGAAGAAGACGCCGCGCCAAAGGCAAATCGGTTCCAAGGGAGGAGAAAGACCATCTACCGATAAGTTACAAATGCGGAAAGAGGGGGATATCACCAAACCGCCCACAACAGCTTTAAGGTATGCTATAATTGTGGAAAAGAAGGACATATCGCCGAGATCAGACGATATCGAAAACCTAGTGCAATGGGAATGGTGACTCAAAAGGATGTCCCGTAAAAGTCAAAGTCAACGATTCTCGGAAGAGCGTTTGTCGTGACTTCATTAAAATACGAGGAACCCGAACGGTTAGCACAAGTTAGTTAATTATAAATTTTCGCGAAGTTTATACCTTACTAGATACCGGCTCTACCCATTCTTTTATCTCTTCTTTCATAGGCCAACGCTTGAACTCGACTACACGAGAAATTAGACTTTGACCTATTTATGGAGACTCCGTTAGAGAAACTTTCATTACATCCGTTGTTTAAAAATCTTGTTTGATTCAAGTTGGCACCATTACATTACTCGTTAACCTTATCTCTTTAAAGATATTTGCTTTTTGGGGATTTGAAGGTTAACTACTCATCACGCCAAAATTGATTGCTTTTGTAAGGTCATAGTTTTCATATTCCTAAGCAACCCGTTATTCAACTCAAGCAATCAAACCATCAGTAGTCAAACATTTTCATATCAAGCCATGAAGTCATTCGCTTATTACGGATGTCAAGTTTTCTTAGTCCATGTTATGGATTTGAATAAAGACACGCCGATTTGAATAATATTCTTGTTGTTATTGATTTTTCCCGACGATTTTCAAGAATTTATCGCTTACTCCCAAAGATCGATATTAAATTTTGTATCGACTTTGAACCCCAGACAAAACTCATTTCTAAAATCTCATATCGAATGGCTCCTATCGAACTTCGTGAGTTAAAAATTCAACTATAGAATTTGGTACACGAGTTTTATCTTGTGACTTTCAGGAATTCACCTAAGCCGCACTTCTCCGTAGGGACGCCATATTCGTATGCGATAGTAAATCGATAGTGTCATTGTGACGCATATCCAAGGTGGGATATGAGTCACAGCTTGAGAACAACCTAAGTCAGAATCTAAATACGTAGTTTTCAGGCTTAGTTGGTTATTATCTGAGATTCGTCAAGGATATTCTCTAATCGCTATTCCATTAACGTAGCTAACTCGTAGAGATACAAAATTCGAATGGAGCAAGGAATGTGGGAAGAGCTTCAAGAACTCAAGAGGAGACTCATTTCAAAGACATGTTCACCACGCCATCCCGGAAAAGTTTAACGTGGTAGCCGACGTGTTGAGTAGTAAGATCGATACAAGTACGAAAGTACGATATTGTCAAAGACTAATTTCAGATAATTATACAAATAATAGAGATGGAGATGAAAACTCTAGGTACCCACGTGATGATATATATATACGTGATGATATACTTAGTATAATCGATTTTAATCGATAAAGTTAAAGTCGCTCAAGCTACACACCGGAGTCGGATGAATTTGAAGAAGGAGGTGCAAGAAGTTGTTATTTCAAAAGCGAGAATCGGTGAGGTGAGGAAAGCTCAAACCTTCGATTTATTAATCCATTTGAAATTCTCGATCGAATAGGAATCGCGGGCCTATAGACTCGCTTTTACTACCAAGTACGACGCGTGTTCATAACGCTTTTCACGATCGATGTTACGTAAATATGTGGACTAATTCAAACACGCCATCGAAGTTAGAACCCCACGAGATAGCCAAGACTTAACGACGAGGAGGTACCGCCAAGATTTTGTAGAGGAGAGAATATGACCCATGTATCGAGGTTATACCATAAGTTAAAGTTTGTGGAGAAACCATGCTATCGAGGAAATGACCGGGAGTTGGAAACGAAAATGAAAGCGAGGTATCTTTACCTTTTCAAACACCAGTACGTGACGCCAATTTCGAGGACTAAATTTCATAAGGAGGGAGGTCAGAAGACCTCAAATTTTTTTAAATAAAAGGAATTTCCTTTATTTATTATTTTGAAATAGTAAGGGTTGATTTGATTAATGTGGATAGTTAAGGGTTAAATACGCAAATATTTCAAAATAAGTTATAAAAAGTGGTTATAAAATATTCATTGTTTGGAATATTCGTTGGTCGTCGGAATATTCAGATCGCGTTGGGAATATTCGATCGACGAATATTCGCAACAAATGCCATGTGTGGGCCCCATAACGGAAAGTTCGATGGATGAAGAAAACGACAAAGTATGGGTGGTTATAAATAACTACAGAAGTTGTTACCGCTAAGATCATTGAATACCCGGTGGTTAAAATACAAGAATACGCGCGGTCGCATAAAAGAAGACACCAGATTGCATGACAAAGATTGTTGAATTATCGATCCTTACGTAAGAAGGCACTACTCAATAATTTTACAAGAATTATCGCTCAATATTTTATTTTATCGATTCAATAATTGTCATATTGATATTTTATATATATATCATTGTTTCAATAATTGTCATCGCACAAGATTTCCCATTATCGATCAATAATTCATATTATTTGAATAATATTATTAGATAAACATTATTGGCAATGTCTAGAAAGTTCTCTTTCAAGGAGAGGTTTGGTCACCTAATCAAGCGCCAAGAAGAAGAGAGATCCTTATCGAAAGCCCTCTTCCCCGGGAACTACCTGGGTCATTATAAATGTGATTCGTAATATTATTTGTGAATAATTAATTATCGATTCATATGATAAGGAAATATTTATTTTATATGAATATAAATGATGGATTTATTTATGTGGTTATTAATGAAGGAATTAATGTTGAGGTGTTTTATCAAGATTTTATCTGATCGAGGTATTAAAAATCAAATCGTGGGTTTCAGATATATCATGGGGTTATAATTTTTAATCCGACCGCTTGATTGTGGTAATTTTGGGTATGTTATACATACATAAGTTGAGTATATGTCCACAAATTTTGAACCGCTAAAATGCACGTAATGATTTGTTGTGAATTTTAAGAGGTGTCTGATTCTAAATTAGGTTTATAATTGATTTTGGTGGAAAATTCTAGAATTGAGTGGGCCCCACTTGTGGTTGGTGAAAAAATGTGCTGAATTTTATTTCAAATGTGGTGGGCAATAATAGTAGAAGTAAAGCCATCGTAGTAAAAAAGTCAAGTCCGCTTCTACGGCTAACATTTTCCTATAAATAGAGGGCTAAGTTAGAATTGAAAATCACACCGTAAACAAAGTTTTCTCTTTTCTCTCTATATTATCGAGCGATTTTGTGAGTATTTAGATACTTTGAGAGTCATTGCTCAAGATAAGTTTCATTCAAAGATCACTTCCGACCTTTCCTTCCAAGTAATCGATTTTTCGAGGTAAGTGGATGTTATTTTTTCTCAAATGATATTATTTCTTCAATATCATTACGTCGAAATATTGGTTGGAACTTTTTATCAAATTTGGAACTTTTTCATGCTTGGGTTACTATTCATGAGTTATTATTCACGAGTTACTATTTCACGAAGTTACTATTCATGAGTTACTATTCACGAAAGTTACTATTCACGAGTACTATTCATGAAGCGTGAAGATGTTTTTTTGTGGAATTTCTATCTTTTGGTGTTCTGAGTTACTATTCACGATACTAAGACTATTCACGATACTCAAGACTATTCATTTATATACAAGACTATTCATCTAAAAATGAAAATTTTTCTTTTCGTCTAAAATATCTATTCGGATACTAGCTTTGATCAGATCCATGTTTTGATCATTCTCGAATTTTACACCACTATGATTATTTTTGAGGTATTTTTGATATGGATAAAACAAAAGTACTAATCCTTAATCCTTAATCCTTGTCATTTTGTTTCACCGGATTCGCTTTTAAAAATATTTTTCATCATCCTCGCCTTAAATGATGATATTATTGAATATCTTTGGCCCGTAGCAAAGATGAATGATTTTCAAGAATATCTTCGCCTGTCAGAAGAAAAGATGAAGGTGTGTTTAAAGATGAATGATTTTCGAAGAATATCTTTGGCCCAGTAGGCAAAGAGATGAACAGTGTTTAAATGAATACGACCGATCGATGAATATCTTTGGCCTTTAGTGTAAAAGATGAACAGTGTTGAGATGAATACGACCGATTGATGAATATCTTCGCTCAGAAAGTGAAAAAGATGAATATTTGATTTGAGATGAATATTGATTGATGTTACAGGATGGTTAAATATATGATGATGGATCGTTAAATTCATAGATTATAGAGATTTCATTCTCACGTAACTCTTCTATGAATTATTATTTCCCACGTAATATTGATCTCAAACTTGTTGCCTATCAGATTCTATCGATTTTTCCTCGTTGGAGACTAACGATAATTTGTTGTATATTATCTTAGTCATAACATTCTTTATCGGGCTAGTTGAGCTCACCCTTTTCCTTGTTGTTCCATTTTTCTTCTCGTGGAGGCGCTAGAATGTAGCGAGTAGTACTAGCTTGGGGTATGGAATGAAGGTTCTAGAGAGAGTTGTTTAGTAGTCCTCACCATTATTGTAAAATAATGTATCAATAAATGTGATGAGGATTTATTTGAGTATAAATATTGTCTGTAAGATAATATTTGTATTTAAACTCACGCTTTTATTGTTGTGATAATAAAGTTGTAGTTGTTTCGCATCATGTATTTGCGCACTCGTAATGGGTTGGATGGAATGGACCTATTTTGGGGTCACGTATGACGCGGATGTTTCGAGAGGTTTGAAACCCAAGATACGCCAAGATCTCATTTCTCATAAATTTTCTCTATTCAGATGTTGTAAAAATAGGCTCATTGTTAGAAGCGAGATAACGAACGTTAAACGCTCAACCGAGGGACCATAACCGTGGATCATACCAAAGATAGAGCCATCGTAATAACGATAACCAAGTGAGAAAGAAGAATACGGACAAAGCGCAGAACCACTCCTGGTGGTAATCGTGGCCATGAAAAAAGAAGAAGCGAGTTGGGAGGAGATTTTTAAAAAGAGGAGATTCAACAACGACTATGTGAAGACGTCGGCGCAAAGGGCAACCGGTTCCAAGGAGGAGAAAGACCATCGGTCGTATGTTACAAATGCGGAAAAGGGACATATCACCCAAACCGCCCACAACAGGTTTAAGGTATGCTATAATTGTGGAAAAGAAGGACATATCGTTCGAGATTAGACGATATCGAAACCTAGTGCTGTTGGGCGGTGACTCAAAAGGATGTCCCGGAAAAGTCAAAGTCAACGATTCTCGGAAGAGCGCGTTTGTCGTGATTCATCAAAAAATAAGAGGAACCCGAAGTTAGCACGGGTTAGTTAATTATAAATTCTTGCGATGTTTATACCTTACTAGATAACGGGTTCTACCCATTCTTTTATCTCTTGCTTGCGCTCAACGTTTGAACTCGACTACGGAGAAATTAGACTTGGACCTATTTATGGAGACTCGTTAGAGAAACTTTCATTACATCCGTTGTTTAAAAATCTTATTTGATTCAAGTTGGCACCATTACCTTACCGTCATTGACCTTATCTCTTTAAAGATACTTGCTTTTGGGGATTGATTGGTTAACTACTCATCACGCCAAAATTGATTGCTTTTGTAAGGTTGTTAGTTTTCATATTCCTAAGCAACTCGTTATTCAACTCAAGCAATCAAACCATTGTAGTCAAACATTTTCATATCAAGCCATGAAGTCATTCGTTTATTACGGATGTCAAGTTTTCTTAGTCCATGTTATGGATTTGAATAAAGACACGCCGATTTGAATAATATTCTGTTGTTATTGATTTTTCCCGACGTATTTCTGAAGAATTTATTGGCTTACTCCCAAAGACCGATATTAAATGTTGTATCGACTTTGAACCCCAGACAAAACTCATTTCTAAAATCTCATATCGAATGGCTCCTATTGAACTTCGTGAGTTAAAAATTCAACTATAGAATTTGGTACACGAGCCTTTATCTTGTGACTTCCTTTGTGGAATTCACCTAAGCCGCACTCTCTGTAAGGGACGCCATATTCGATGCGATAGTAAATCGATAGGTGTCATTGTGACGACGTTATCCAAGGTTGGGATACGAGTCGCGATTGAGAACAACCTAAGTCAGAATCGAAATGCATAGTTTTCTAGGCTTAGTTGGTTATTATCGAGATACGTTCAAGGATATTCTCGAATCGCTATTCCATTAACGTAGCTAACTCGTAGAGATACAAAATTCGAATGGAGCAAGGAATGTGGGAAGAGCTTCAAGAACTCAAGAGAGACTCATTTCAAAGACGTGTTTCGACCACGCCATCCCGGAAAAGCGAACGTGGTACCGACGTGTTGAGTAGAAGATCGTATACAATCACGAGTACGATATTGTCAAAGACTAATTTCGTATAATTTACAAATAATAGAGATGGAGATGAAAACTCTAGGTACCCACGTGATGATATACTGAGTATAATCGACTTTAATCGATAAAGTTAAAGTCATTCAAGCTACACACCGGTGATGAATTTGAAGAAGGAGGTGCAAGAAGTTGTTATTTCAAAAGCGAGAATCGGTGAGGTGAGGAAAGCTCAAACCTTCGATTTATTAATCCGGTTGAAATTCTCGATCGAATAGGAATTGTGGGCCTATAGACTCGCTTTCACCGCCAAGTATGACGCGTGTTTATAACGTTTTTCACGATCGATGTTACGTAAATATGTGGACGAATTTAAACACGCTATTGAAGTTAGAACCGAGACGAGATAGTCAAGACTTAACGTACGAGGAGGTACTCACAAGATTTTGTAGAGGAAAGAAATGACCTATGTATGCAGAGGTTATACCATAAGTTAAAGTTTTGTGGAGAAACCATGCTTTATTGAGGAAATGACACGGGAGTTGGAAGCGAAAATGAAAGCGAGGTATCTTTACCTTTTCAAAACACTGTGTACGCACGTCAATTTCGAGGACGAAATTTCATAAGGAGGGAGGTTGTAAGACCAGAAATTTTTAAATAAAAAGGAATTTCCTTTATTTATTATTTTGAAATAGTAAGGGTTGATTTGATTAATGTGGTTAGTTATGGGTAAAATGCGCAAATATTTCAAAATAAGCAAGTGGTTATAAAATATTCATTTTTGTCGTTTTCTCAATCCGACAATAATTCCGTTGTGGGGTCCACCAATGATTGTCTTAGATGCATTTAATAATTCTGTTAAAACGAATATTCCCCCACCAATCGAATATTATATAACAACTTGCGTATTTTTGCAAAATTTATAAATATTACCCACAACTATTATATCAATTTCACTCCATAATATTCAAAAATAATATTTATAGAAAATTCATCTTTATTCAAAAAGTTGGGGTTTTACATATATAATCATTTCAGAATTTATATAAACAATAATTATAACCATGTTGATCAATTCACCGTTGCACTTAAGCTAAAGATATTCAATTATAAATTCAATGGTCATGATCATACCAGTCAACAATTCATCTTTGCACTACTGGCCAAAGAGAACCCATAGTCACGATCATACCAATAATCTACCCATCTTTACACTCAAGTCAAGGAGAAATTTCTTCATTAGGGTTATAAAAATGTTATATATGATAATAAAAATAATATAATCAACATATAGATTTAATCTCAAGAGTAAGATTCATAAATCAACGATAATTTGGTCAGAAAAAAAATTAATTTTGTCGTGAATAGTACCCCGTGAATCGTAACTCGTGAATAGTAACCTCAACATAAAAAAGGTAAAGTTTCACAATAAAATTCATATCAATATTTATAACACCTTAATCCAAATGTTATAAATCACTTAATAATATCAAAATCTAATATTATTAATATTACAACAATATTTTAATCATTTCTTAAACTTATAAACAATTTATTCCAATTGTTTACACTTTACTAATTAATGCATTTAATCATCTTAAAATGCCAAACTCATAAGATTTTATCACCAATAACCAAAACCCTCATCAAAAATCTGCATATACCTCATATAGGATTCTTCAGCCATAAAATCCTATTTTCCAATTTTCTTACTTCACATAACATATTTAATTCATTTACTCATAACTAGTTCATTTTCATGAAAAATACCAAATCAGTACAAACAATTTTTTTTTTCTGGGATTTAGCAAAATATAGTTCCATATTGAACATATCTTTTTCTCAGAATTTTTAAAATTCATTTACTATTTTTCATATGGCTAAAACAATCGAATATTTAGACATTTATCATAAACTGTACTTTTATCCAAAAATTTCAAAATTTACAGAGTATACTTCTGTTATATACATGTACTCCCAATAAAAATTTCATCAATTTTGGAGTTAACCACAAGGAGTTATAAGGGTTTACTTTTAAAATAGTCATTTTCCATAAAATTCATAACTCCTAATCTATACATCCAAAAATCGCCATTTTTGAACACAATCTAGAAAACTCATCAAATTATCATTTCAAATCCCTTACCTCAAAAGAGCAGTACTTCTGACTTGAATATCGGTTATAACGCTGAACGAACTTGCGTTGTATAGCAACACTCAAGATATCTAAATACTCAGAAAATACGCTCGATAATATAAAGAGAGAAAGAGAGAAAGCTTATTTTTCTGGTGTGATTTTCAAATCCAACTTAGCTCTCTATTTATAGGAAATTATTAGCACGCCGAAGTAGACTTGACGTACTACCTGATGGCTTTACCTGCTACTATTGCCACCCACCACATTTGAAATTCAATTTGAGCACATTTCTCACCAACCAAAAGTGGGGCCCACCAATTCTAGAATTTTCCACCAAAATGATAAATTCGGATAATTCAACAATTTCTGAACCAGTCACCTCTTAAAATTCATAACAAATCATACGTTCATTTTTAACGGTTCAAAATTTGTGGACATATACTCAACTTATATATGTATAACATATCCAAAAATCACAACAATCCAACGGTCGGATTAAAAATTATAACTCACACAATAGAGTCAGTAAGAATAATCGATTTGATCTTTTAATTCCTCCAATCCGACAAAATATCGATAAAATACCTCAATATTAATTCCTTCATTTATAACCACATAAATAAATCCATCATTTATATTCACATCAAATAAATATTTCTTTATCATATAAATCAATAATTAATTATTCACAAATAATATTCTGAATCACAATTATGACAACCGGTAGTTCCCGGAGAAGAGGGTTTCAATAAGGATTTCTCTCATCTTGGCGCCATGCAATTAGGTGACCAAACCTCCGCTTTGAGTAACTTTCTAGACATTGTTAATAATGTTGTTTAATAATATTATTCAAATAATATGAATTATTGATCGATAATGGAAAATATCTTGTGTGATGACAATTATTGAAATAACAATAATATAAAATATCAACGTAGCAATTATTGAATCAATAAAATAAAGAATTGAAGCAAGAATTATCGTAACAATTATTGAGTAGTGCCTTCTTCACGTAATAATCAATAATTGGTGCAATACCACGCTATCATCGCAAGCAACCACCAGACATCGTATTTTAACCACTGTGTAATCCAACAAAGTGTTAACTTCGTAACAACTACGCTGAATTATTTATAAAAAACTCAAACTTGTCGTTTTTTTTTCATCCGACAGCTTATTACATTATGGGGCCCACAAATGGTCATACTGTGGTCAGCATTTAATATTCCCCGAAAACAAGAATATTCCACGACCAAACGAATATTCCCCGATAAAAATGAATATTTTATAACCACTAGCTTATTTTGCAAAATTTGCACATTTCACCCATAAATTTAAACTTTTATCAATTTAACCATTTACTAAATTGGAAAATTGAATACTTTTATTTCATAAAATTCGGGGTCTTACACTAATTACTAAATTTTTACAAAGTTAAATCTACTTAAACAGTCAACTCAATTGATTTGTGAAAATAATTAAATAAAAGTGAAAACTAAATTAACTGGCAAAGATTGATCACTAGATGATTTAGACATACTGATACAATTTCTCCAATTGTTCTACAATAGTTGCCTTATCTTATTCCCACTTAATTAATTCAATGAGTTGCTAACTAGAATTTCTTATCAATTTATTAACATCTTTCAATGATTAATAAAAGACATATTTCAATCATTTTGCTATTTTCATGCAAGACACTTAAAATAGTTTCATTAAGCACAAACTCCTATCACAGTTACGCATGGTATACACATACTTTTGTCTCATACACTGTTATGTTATCTTTGATAAAAATCAATAATTTCATGTGTTAATATTTAGATCTAATCTAAGATTTCCTCTTTCAATTTCATCAAAGTTATCATGTAATTAATTATTGGCCAAACAATTATTTAATTAAGCACAAAATATAATAATCAACTTAACGAAATTAATTAGTGGAAATAAAGATAACTAAACTATTGCTTTGCAAAAGGTTCCATTGTAATCCTAATTAAGAAATTAGTTCATCATTGTAATCAAAACTAGAAGATTAAAATTAAATAACATCTCAAGTTTAGATAATTAAATTAAGAGAAGAAGAAAAACTCTGTCGAGAAATCTTCAATATACAAGCTTCAATCTCCGTCTTGTGTGTTCTCTAATGAAAATCTCCAAGTTTTAGTAAAAGTGGATCTCAATAAACTATAGTCAAAAGTTTCTAGAATTCAAGTTATAATCAAGTATATATAGTCCTAATGGAAATCTTAGCAAGTTATGTAACTAAAAATCCTATTCTAGCTCAAATTGGACAACATAACACCCAAATCAGCTCTCTCTCCCCGACGTCCAGCGCCACCCGCGCTGTTCCTAGGTCATTTTGAGCGCGCCCCGCGCTAGGTGCAGAAAATATGATGGCCTGGTGTGCCTCGCGCCAGTCTTTCTTTGGTAAAACGACCATAACTTTTAATTCGGAAAAAGTTACGGGACCTGCCACCTATCAAATCGAAACTCTCAACGAAATCTACAACTTTAATTATTTGAGAATTGAGATATTCTGTCTGGAACAAGGTTGAAATTGTGCCCCAAGTGACTGTTATGTAAATGACAAGCATGATAACTCTGAGCTTTGATCTATGTTGATAAAAAGATCATAACTTTCATATGAATTTCGATTAGGACGATTCAAGATGTTTCAGAACGCTAAAAAGTAGATGTACAATAAAATCTAAATTTTAAACCAAGAACATGCATCCAACTTATCATTAAAAGCTCTGCAATCTCCCCTTCTTGTCTTTGCTTGCATATTGTAATCCAAAAGATGTTCGGATTGCTTTTCCTTGCTTCTTCATGCTAATATCGTGTCATAGCCTACAAATTAAATAACATAAAATATATGAAATGCACACAAAATAACAGAGATTAACAATAATCAAAGTCTAATGAAATACGATTCGTAGGTATAAAACTCACTCATCAACAATATTTAGATTTGAAGAGAAAATAATATTGATCAGTCAACTCTGTCATATTTTTTTTTTATTATTTTTATCGTTGATATTTTTCTTATTCTAACTTTTGCTACACAAATAAAATTGCAAATAAAGGGTTTAAATGTATATGGATATGAATATACAGAGAGAATGAGTTTCGAAGACGGCATACAATTAAAATAATTAATATTGAGAAATCAGAAGGGGGAAATAAAGTCGACTACCTGCCCAAGACATCAAAGTGACATCTCTGACAGGTAGGTGAAACAGTAGACTGCAGTGTCAGAAAGTCATAAAGGAGATGTCATGTCTCATCTGTAGTCTACACTAAATAACTCGAGATCTGTGAAGCAATTCAAAAAGCTCCAACGGCTACACTCCAATGGTAAGATTGTGAAGGAGTATAAATCAACAAGAGGTTCAAAAATCAAAAGGCTACGGAAGTTGCTGAGGTTAGAGAGATGGTGGACTGATTAAAATAACGTAAAGTAGTGAGTCACCAATGAATTGAAGGTCCGAAATCTCACTCTAAGATCCACCAAGAACACTTGGAGATAAACAGAGTAAGAAGTAGAAGTGAGAGTTCTACGATGTAGAAGTAAGAGTTCTACTACAATAAGAGTGTTCTGAACTGCCAAGAGAAAGAAAAGCATCAATGTCATCTTGATGTCTATCATGGGAAGACTCTAAGTAATAGAGAGAAGAGCTTAAAATCATCTTAACAAGTCTATCATGCGAAGGCATCAAGTATTAAGGAAGAAGATCACTGTCATCATGATGGCAAGCATGAAAAAGTTTCCAAGTACCTAATAGAAGAGCCTACAGTCATATTAGAAAATCATTATGTGCATCCATCAAGTATCAAGAAGAATGATTTTCACTGCAGTTCAACAAGGGATCATCAGAAGTGGTTGAGTATCTGAAGAAGCTGAGCATCGTGCAACACTCAACTGCACCTCAAGGATGATCACGTCAAGCTGCTAAGCATTCAGAGATGAAGAGCTTAAAGGACATCTGTGACGCCCCCAAAATAGGTATACATCACCTATTCTGAGTCGTCAAATACATTGTACAAAATACAAATACAACTTAATTATACAACTGTTGTGTAAAGTACGACAAAACATAAGTCGTGAGTTTTAATACAAATATTGTCGCTCTGCATAATATTCAAACTCAAATTCAATATTATTACATTTATTTTCCACTATTTCACTTTGAATATTGAGGACTACTAATGCTATCATCCGTCCGTCACTCCGCTCTCGACTAGTCCCCGCCACGTTCTCATTTCACAAGAGAACAATAAAAGTAAAAGAGTGAGCTCAACTAGCCCAAAGGGAAATATTATGACTAAGATAATGCGTAATATATTATCATATTTCAACAAAGTGTTAAACCGATACAATATAACAATCATCAAGTTTAACTGCAGCAATTTAACAAGCAATCCATTAAAAGAGTCAAGTAGAGAATAAAATCTACTATCTTTTATGATTTAAAAGGTTTTTCATCACTTTTATCATTTGGGACTCAAATTTTAATAAATAATCCACATCATCGAATCACCCCCGCACTACGACCAAGGATATTCTTTAGTATCACGACCACAATTATCCATGCACTACACGCCAAGAATATTTGTGTATTCAATAATGGTCATGATCATGCCAACAACCGTCCATCAATGCACTACTAGCCAACGAGGACTTTTACCACATCATTTGTAACATTACGGCCATGATTACACCCAATAATCCTCGGTCATAATCATACCAAGTCCATCTACGCACTATAAGCCATGATGACTTTCAACAAAATATAAACATGAGGATGATGACAATGATATAAGAATTCAATAAAAACAAGTTCAAGAATTATTTTATCCAGAACTAATAACGCCCAAATTGTCAACATGATCATCGCTTTGTAGAAGTAAAATTCAAGAATGCTCGTAAGAATATTTCCATGAAATGATCTATGGATGAAGCGCAAATATCAAGGATATTCTACTAATTTCATGGAGTATAGAAGTTAAAACTTTAACCAACCGAGTATAATAAGGAATGGAATAACAAAAGAAATCACTGTGCACGCGATAGATCATGACGTGTGATTATTCCAATGTAATAATAAATAACGGAATCAGGTCAAGTAGAACGCACAAACATGATATTTCAATGTAATAATAAAGACGGAATCAGTCCCACAAAACGCACAAAACAGGATATTCCAACAGTAATAATAAAGGCGGAACCAGTCCCAAGGTAGAACGCATGCATGTGATGTTCCAAGAATGATAAAGAATGTAACAATGTAAGAATTTCACCAAGTATAGGGTAGCACGCCACAAAGTTATTCCAATGTAATAATAAAGAATGGAATAATGTAAGTTCTCTTTATAGATAAGAAAGAAATAATACTCCCTACGAAAGTACAACAAATAATATTCCCTACCTTTAGAAAACCCGGATACTAGAATAGTGAGGTAAAGACTTACTTCTCTCTTCTTTCTATAATTTTTCTCTATAATAATCGCTTCTAAAGCTTTTGTGAATTGGTGAGAAATGAAGGAAAAATGAGCTTTATTTATAGAAAAATAAAGTTTCGATAATCAGACGCGTTTTGGGGCTCAAAAATTTCAAAGACAATACCTCCAACTTTTCCTTTATTTTTATTTTAGTCATGGAAGTATTATCAAACTTGCACCACCTCCCTAATAGTAAATAATGTGATTCAATAGTAAATTATGTGAATTAATAGTTCTGACATGTGAAAATACGTAATTAAAGATAAGACCTCCATCTATACCTCCATTTTTAACTTAGTCATTCAAGTATTATCAATCTTGCACCAACTCCCCTAATAGTAACAAGAATGTGAAACAATAGTATACACATGTGAACAAATAGTTATAATCATGTGAAATAATAGCAATCAATTGCTCATTTATCCAGCTAAAAATTCGATTCGTCAATATAACCTCCGGACATTAATTATTATCGAAATAATTGTCGATTTTCACTAACACAAATAATTCCAACACAATGAAACCATTTTTATCAAAATATAAATTTTGAAATTTCAAAGTTTGACTTTTTCCGAAAAAGTCAACTATCGATTTTTTTGACCAAATAGTGAATTCCGTAAAATTTTGTGTTTATAGACTATTTTTACTAATTTCATCGTTAGGACTCAAATATCACGTCCGCGTCTCCAAATTCAACTCCTAACACAACTTCAATTTTAATAACATTCATCATTAATATTATAACTCACAATATTTATCAACAAGTCGTTCCCGTGAAAGATGGGGCTTTCAATAAGGATTTCTCCCTATTGGCGCGCAATTAGGTGACCAAACCTCTCATCGATGTAACTTCAGACATTGTAAATATTGCAATTTAATAATATGAATAACTTTGTCGTCTCAATTATTGATTTAATAAAATAACATATTATGCAGATGATATACTACGACAATAATCGAATCAATAATATAAGAGATATGATGCAACAATTATTGTAGCAATAATTGAGTATAACCGAGTGACTTTCACGTAAAGCATTAATAATCAATACCGTAGTGCTACTACGCAACTACGCCAGACATCAGTATTTTTACTAAGGGTAGTTCAACAGCTTAACTGTAAAACTTCCGCCGTTATTTACATAAAGTATTTTGTCGTTTTTTCAATCCGACAATAATTCCGTTATGGGGGTCCACCAATGATTGTGCGGTTTGCATTTAATATTCCCTGTTAAAACGAATATTCCCCACCAATCGAATATTATATAACAACTTCATGATTTTGCAAAATTTATAAATATTACCCACAACTATAACATTATATCAAATCCACACCATAATATTCAAAAATATATTTCGAGAAAATTTAATCTTTATTCAAAAAGTTGGGGTCTTACAACCTCCCCTTCTTATGAAATTTTGTCCTCGAAATTAGGGTGCGTACCTGGTATGTCGAAGAGGTGAGGATACTTTGATTTCATTTCACATTCTAAATACCAGGTCATTTCCTCAACATCATGGTTTCTCCACAAAACTTTAACTTGAGGTATAACCTTGGAGCGTAAAATATGTTTCTTCTTATCCAAGATTTTAACAGGAACCTCTTCATACGTTAAATCTTCCTCTATTTCGTCCGGTTCTAACTCAATAATGTGGTTCGGGTCTTTCACATATTTACGTAACATGGATATGAAAAACGTTATGAACACGAGACATACTAAGCAGTAACGCAAGTCTATAGCCACGATTCCTACTCGATCGAGGATTAAAAATGGGCCAATGAATCGAGGATTGAGCTTTCCTCTCTTTCCAAATCTTGTAACTCCTTTCCATGGAGCAATACATAACAACACATGATCTCCAATATCGAATTCTAAGTCCTTTTGATGAAGATCAACATAACTCTTTTGTCGATCTTGTGAGGTTTTTATACGTTGTCGGATCATTTGAATCTTTTTTGTAGTCATACGTACCAACTCTCGGGTCCCAACAACGTTGCTTCACCCACCTCATCCCAAAGATTTGGAGAGCGACACTTTCTTCCATACAACGCCTCGAATGGAGCCATGCCAATACTTGCTTGATAACTGTTGTTGTAGGAAAACTCCACCAATGGTAAGAACTTGTCCCAACTTCCCTTGAATTCAAGGACACAGAGTCTTAATAGATCTTCAAGAGTTTGAATCGCCTCTCCATCGTCCGTCTGCTTCGAGGATGATACGCCGAAGCTAAATCGTAAGTCTGTGCCCATAGCTTTTTGCAAACTAACCCAAAATCTTGAAGTGAATCTTGGGTCTCGATCAGAAACTATGGATACTGGCATACCATGCAATCTTACAACCTTGTTTATATACATACGAGCAAGACGTTCAAGTGTATAAGTTTCTCGTATCGGTAAGAAATGAGCAGACTTGGTCAATCTATCAACAATGACCCAAATCGCATCTATGCCTTGAGAAACTTTGGGAAGACTGGTAACGAAATCCATGGTAATGTGCTCCCACTTCCATTCTGGAATTTCAAGTGGTTGTAATGGACCTTTTGGTACTTTATGCTCCACTTTAACTCGTTGACAAATTAGACACCTTGAGATAAATAAAAGTATATCTCTCTCTCGTATTTCTCCACCAAAATGTATGACGAAGATCACGATACATTTTGGTACTCCCAGGATGGATTGCAAACGGTGTGTTGTGCGCCTCCATCATGATTTTATACTTTAAATTAGGGTCGTTAGGAACACAAAGTCTGGAGTTGACTCGAAGTATTCCTTCTTCATCGATTCTTGTTTCCGGCATAGCATCTTCTTGCACTTTCTTCCTCATACGCATCAGCTCCAGATCTGTAACTTGAGCAACTTTAACTTTATCAATTAAAGTCGGTTCTACTCTCGTATATTCGCCATCATCACATGGGTCTCTGGAGTCTTTAACTCTATCTCCATCCTTTGCAAGTCACACAAAATGGGATTTTGTGTTGTGAATATTGCACTCGTACCCGCATATGATCTTCTACTCAATGTGTTAGTTCCCAGATGGCACAATAGATCTAGATCGTTGACTGACTTGATTCTTCTGAGATGAACTAGATCAATTATTCCTTCTGGGATAAGGTAGCTCAGGAAGGGCCAACCTCTTAAAGAGAAATGAGGGTCGAGTTTGTCCCCGAGGCGCTTTCCGGATGAAATACTATGGCAAAGGGTTTGTGACCGACATCTCATTAGACCTTTTCCGATGGGAAGATCTTCTACCAAATTTTTAAGTATCTCGCATTCTTTGAAATCGTGGTGTCCTCATATTCTTACTCTACGATCATATGTTTGATCGTGAGGCACTTTCACGATTATGGATTGGGTGGTGAAGGGTTATCAAGTAGACGTTTTGAGACATTCCTCTCGACTATGGATCTTCATTTGGTTCATCGCCCACAAAGTTTTGGGACTCAGAATGTACATCTCTTCAAGGTTTATTAGTGCTGTTATTCCTTAATAGATCACTACTCCCCCATTGTTGATGCTGTCTTCTCAGATGGATGTGATTTTTTCTTCTTCATGTTCATTTGAAGGCTGCCCAGCATTTCTCCTTCTGACTGGAATCATCATTATTGCCTAATTTTCCTTGTATCGTAGAGATGAATATTTTCAGGATTGATCACTCTACGATCATTTGACAGCACTACGAACGTAGTCTCCTTTGATAGTCCTTTGTTTGAGAAGTTCTGCTTCTTAAAGAACTTCTTTTGTCTTAAGCTCCATGATCTTCTGTTCCGAGCTTTCCTTAAGGATCCTTTTCATAAAGCTTGTCTTTCTTGATATGAGCACATGTAATCCTCTTTCTCTTGATTGCATGACATACGCTCTCATATACTGATTTAACCATGTGAGCTCCATTCAGGATTAGCTCGGAGGTCTTCAAGGATAAGCTTGGACATATAGATCCTTTATCGGACTTAGATTTAGAGCGAACCGCCCTTAGCCTTCTATTTGGTTGAGTCTTCTTGAATGAAGTCTTCGCTTCAAAGATTCGTAGTGTGGTCAAATTGACCAAGTACTGCAGTTCAAGTATATTTTCGCTTTTGGTCCCCATGTTTGAATGGGTCCCGCTAGGTTAGTTTTCTAAACCCTTGTTCCTCTTAAGCTGGATAATCATCATATTTATCACCAACATACATATTCAAGCATTAACTATCTTGAGATAATACACTTGAGATGCGTGATGGTGAGTGTGTGAGTAGAATTAACAATTAATAACACACTCTTTATATATGATGGTTTCATCATTTCTTGGGTTATGTTCACAATGTTTAAGTGTTCACAGTGTGAATCAACTCTACGATTTATGAGTATCTAGTAGATTTGGATGGATGTGATCGGCTTTTACAAATCGCCAAGATCCTCTCAGAGAATCGATCATTCTCTCGTGTGTTGTCAAACATTTAGAACATAAAGCTTCAGACATACATACTAAAGCACATCAAAGAATGATTACTTAACAAAAAAATTCATTTGTCTGTGATACTCTTTATGATCTATTTGATTTTCTTCAAGATATTCAAATTTCAAAACTTGGTAAAGAGAGAGTTTGTAGATATTTGAATTTTCCATCTTCGTGCTACTTTTCTCTTCACCTTTTTAGGTAGATTATGACTTCTTGATGTATCATCGTCATAGGATTCATAAAATGGTGCAAATATGATGTATACATTAGTAATGGTGAGGAACTGCACTTTTCTTGTCGGTTTCTTAACGGTCATTTACCTTAGATATCTTTGAGTTCGGTATTGATGTGCATAGCTTTTACTTTTGCTCCTTTCAGCTTAATGCTCTTGTTGGCCTCTCGTCAATCAGTCGTGGTCTTGAAGATGTAGATCAAGAGAATCGTAGCAATAAGATCTTTGACATCTTTGAGTTTACAAAGATAGCACCCAGTTGTTGGTTGGTCACTCATAAGTTTGAGAAGATCTTCTTTCTCCCCTCGATCAGCATTTCTTAGTACGCGTGACCTCTTCATCTTTCAAACTGATGAGTGCTTTACTTTTTATCACTGATGTCCCTTACTTTCTTTCTCTCTTCTGGTCTTCAGACAACAAGATTGACTTCAGGCTAGGATTGGTCTTGTTGATATAGCAATCGAGGATATGGACCAATCTGAAAGACTTTTAGGTGTATACACATTTTACATATACACAATATTTCCAACGATGAGCTCTTCTCAAGATATAACAAGTTACTCACTACTAAACTAAGTTTAGAACAATGTTAGTGCCTGGGATCAGACTCAAAGCGATTAGCTTTCGAATATAGCATGAGAACCTGCTTTGATACCAATTGTTAGTTCCCAGAGGGCACAATAGATCTAGAAGGGGGGGTTGAATAGATCCTTTTTATTTCAAATACTTTTCTGGTTAATGTGTATTGTTCATATTTAAGTATATGACAAACATAAGAATCTTTTCAAACACAGCGGAATAAGTAAAAGATTCCCCTTCATTGATATATTCATAATCATACATACATTGTTCGTTGGGTTAGTTTAGTTGTAAGCAGAAGTTAGAACATACATAGCAGATTATAGCAGATTATGTACATAATGTAAATGAAATAATGTAAAAGACACAAGGGTTTTAAGTGGTTCGAGAGACTCAAGCTCCTAATTCACTCTTCCGCTTTCAACTAGGTGATTTCCACTAAGGAAGGCAAGACTCGAATCTCTACGATTCCTTGAGGCCGCCAGACTTGGGACTTGATTCACTAAGAACTCTTCAAGGCCAGTGACCTTGGGACTCCTCTAGTTTCTAGGAACTCTTCAAGCCCAAAGAGATCGAACTCTATTTAGTCCCTTCGACAAGGACCCTTTGGCCTCGCTTTGTTTAGTCCCTCCAGGACAAGGACCCTCTTAATGCCGCTTCATTTAGTCCCCTCCGGACAAGGACCCTCAGAGCCCCGGCTTCGTTGAGTTGTTTGTTTGTTGTTGTTGGAGTTTGGTCTTTGAGTTGTTAAGATGTCTTCATGTTTCGAACATCTTCTATCCTTAGCGACTTGGCTTGATCATCCTTGAAGAGCAGGTTGAGTTTTGCATGATGCTCAGCTTCTTAGGTTGCTCAACTACACCGAATGACCCCTTAATGAACTGCCTTGAAGATCATTCTCCATGGTACTTGATGGCTGCACATGAGAGGCTTTTAAGATGATTGTAAGCTCTTCTGTTAGGTACTTAGAAGCTTTCCCATGCTTGCTACCAAGATGGCTTTTGTGATCTCCCTTTGCTACTTGATGCCTTCTCATGATGGACTTCTTCAAGATGACCGTAGGCTCTTCTCTATGATTTAGAGTCTTCCCATGATGGACATCCGGATGGCATGATGCTCTTCTTTTCTCTCGCCATTCGTAACACTCATCATGTAGTAGAACTCTCACTTCTAAATAGTAGAACTCACACTTCTACTTCTTGCTTGATCTGACTTTTGAGTGTTCTTGGTGGATCGTAGAGTGAGCCATCGGACTCACTATCACTCGGTTAGATCAGTCCACCTTCACTCCAAATTCAACAACTCCAGCAGCCTTGGATCTTTGAAGCTCTTTCTCATTTATACTTCTTCCCAATCCTTCCGTTGAAAAGTAACCGTTGAAGGCTATTCAAATATCTTCACAGATCTCAAGTTGCTTGATGTAGACTGCTTGATGTGACTTGTCATACTTTTTTTGATGCTGCAGTTTACTATTTCACCTACCCTGTCAGATGTATCACTTTACTGTCTTGGGCAGGTTGAAGACTTTATCTCTCCTGTTTTCTAGATAAGAGATTGTCCTTTTGCATTGATGCTCTCAATAAGCACTTGTTCGAATATTACCCTTCAGATTGAACTGTTGCCAATGCTTGATCTTTGTATCGAACTCTACAATTCGATGACGTCTTGAGGACTCGATTGTAGTGTCTTGTTGAGTGTTGCTCGTTATGATTGGAAGAGTTAACACTACGATCTTGAAGAGTGTTGATTGGATCTTCAATGTAGAACACTTCTTCCTCAGATTGTGCAGTGCTTCAATACTTCATTTTGCTTCGCCTCGTTCTCGACATCGATGGCTAATTTCGCTTGCTCGTCCCCTTCGAATATCAAGACACTTCAGATTTGTGGCGCGCTTGACTTGCTTTTCTCCGGTGATCTTCGCTCACTTATCATCAATGAACCGACCGCACTTAATCACTTTAGCCTTGCTCTTCAAAAAGTCGACTAGTATCTCAATTCACCTTCCATCAGTTCTTTCTTTGTCTCGCAAAACTTCTAATCTGGTTGCTTCCAAGATCGTTGTCTTTTGTTCTCGACAAGAATCGCATTAATGACTTTTCTTAGTCACATTTCAAGTCTTCTTTGAATCATCTTGTGGAAGACTTCATCACGAATGGCCTTTCAACTCAATCTTGATGCTGATTGGATTGGTACTTAGTTCTTCTACTAGCCTGTATGCCATTCGTTGAGTGCTCTCTGGTTCCCTTACTGTGGATTGCATCTTTGCAGTGCCAACCAGAGGCTTCGTACCTTTGGATATTCTAGGAGTGCTCATTCTTTGAGAATTCAGATTCCGCTTCTATGATTTCGACTTGTCATTGTGAGCACTTACTGTTGGAGTCGTAGTTCGACTCTACGATTCACTTTGGTCGTCAGTCAGACACTACGATCCCGAGATCAGATCTTGACACTCTACGATTTCTGCCTTGTGTTAGTTGTCTTCATCTTATCTTGCCCGACGATCTCTGTATGCACTCAATGGACTCTACGAACTCAGAGTGTAGTCTACGATCCTTGACTTGGCTTCGGCATCACTAGGCTCACGACTCGAGTGTAGTCTACGCTTTGGACTCTGGCCTTGGCAGATGATCGTTAAACTTAAAGCAGACTGTCTCTACTATTCTGAACATGACTTCCTCAGCACACTACGATCCCGAGGAATCTCTTTTCGATACACTACGATCCTTCTTCGTTTCCCCTAGCAGTCTACGAACTCCGAGATCTACTATCTTGCATACTCCTATTCTGCCTCGATAGCTCCCGAGTTAACCTTGATTCACCTAGCAGACTACGACTTCTGGTGCAGTGCTCGACGATTAGACTGGCCTATCTATTACATTATAAGATCAACCTAACAAGCTTGATCTTTCTATATTTATAGTCCTTGTACATCATTTCTTTTTAAGGACTTTACAAAGTCAAGTTTTTGCTCACGTAGGATCAACCTAACATATTTGATCAATTCATTCTAAGTCCTTGTACATATATTTCTATTATCTATCAAAGGACTTTATAGTTTTTCTTAATGCAAGCATACTTGCATATTATTCATTCATATACATATATATCATAATCAAATCATATATAAATAGGAATAAGATTCACATGCTTATTCTCGACCGCAATCGTCATACTACCACGTTCGCTTTTCCGAGGATGGTATTGGATGGTATGATCATAATCTTTCAAGCAGTTCCGACCAACGTCGTTGTCGCATGTTGAGTTCCTTTTGAGTGAAGAAATATTTGAGGCTTTTATGATCCGTAAAGATCTCCACTTTCTCTCCATACAAGTAATGCCTCCAAATTTTAAGTCATGCGAAGACAACAATTGCAAACTCTAGATCATAAGTAGGATAATTCCTCTCATATTCTTTGAGTTGTCTTTGAGGCATAAAGGCTATGACGTTCCCATGTTGCATGAGAACACATCCTAACCCTTTGTTCAAGCATCACCTGTAGATGACAAATCCTCCAAACGGATGGTATTGTTAGAACAGTCTTTGAAATGAGTCTCCTTTTGAGTTCTTGAAAACTCTTCTCACATTCCTCGCTCCAACCGAACTTTGTATCTTTCCGAGTCAGCTGAGTTAATGGAGTAGCGATTCGAGAAAATCCTTCCACGAATCTTCGATAATTACCAGCTAAACCGAGAAAGCTACGTACTTTGGTCACTGATTTGGGTTGCTCCCAACTTTGAATAGCTTCAATCTTTACCGGGTCAACGGATAATCCATGACTTGATACTACGTGCCCAAGGAATGCTACTTCCTCAAGCCAGAACTCGCATTTCTTTAACTTGGCATAAAGCTTATATTCACGAAGCTTTTGGAGTATCGACCTCAACCGTTGCTTTCATGATCTTCACGGCTTTTGGAATAAATAAGGATGTCATCAATAAAGAGGCGACCACAAAGTGATCCAAATATTCCTTGAATACTTGGTTCATCATATCCATGAAGGCGGCGAGGAGCATTAGTCAATCCAAAAGACATGACTAAGAATTCATAATGTCCGCATCGAAGTTAAAATGCGTCTTTGGAATATCCTCGATTTTAACCTTCGGTGATGATATCCGAAGCGAAGATCGATCTTTGAAAAAAAAATTGTGCTCCTTGTAATCGATCAAACAGTCATCAATACGTGGTAACGATAGTACTATTTTTGATGGTGACATGACTCAACTCCCGATAATCAATACAAAGTTGCATACTCCCATCTTTTTTCTTCACGAATGTAACAGAGAGCACCCCGAGGAGACGTCTTGGGATTTAATGAAATCAATGTCTAACAATTCTCTGAATTGGGTTTTAACTCTCGAAGTTCAATAGAGCCATTCAATATGGGGCTTTGGAAATGGGTTTTGTCACGGTTCAAGGTCGATACAAAATTCAACTTCACGCTGGGGCTAGGCTGGGAAGTTCTTGTGGAATACGTCGAGAGAAATTTATTAACAATAGAAATATCCTTTAAATCGGCGTATTTTTGTTTAAATCAAGTGAAATGAGCTAAGAAAGCTTGACATCCATTTTTCAATAAACGAATAGCTTTATGGCTTCGAGATGGACCGTGATTGATTTTAATGGTTTGGTCGCTTGAATTCGCGATAATAGGTTTATTAGGAATATGAAAGCTAACAACCTTACGAAAATAATCAATTTTAGTATGATGAGTAGTTAACCAATCAATCCCTAGAATCACGTCAAATGCAAGTATGTTTAAGGAGATAAGATTGACGACAGTAACGATGTGGTTACCGATTTGAATCAAACAAGACTTATAAGCAAATGGATGTAATGAAGGTTTCTCCTAATGGAGTTTCAACAGATAAGTCAAAGTCTAATTTCTCCAGTCAAATTTAAGCGTTGGCGTAAGTAGGAGAAATAAAAGAATGGGTAGAACCGGTATCAAATAAGGTATAGACTTCACTAGAGTTTATGATAAGCTTACCGTGATAACCTCGTTCGGTTTCCTTGCTTTACGGGAGGTCACAACAAACGCCTCCTCAGACTAACGGCTTTGACTTTTTCGGGACTGACTTTGGTGCCTCCATCCTATTTGAATTTGTCTTGGTGAGCGACAAAATCGAGCTAAATGGCCTCTCTTCCACAATTATAACACGCTTTTGACTGGCATCGCTAGATTTGAATGATGTGTCCCTCCCTCCGCATTTGAAGCATATGATAGGTGGTCGTTTCTCCTTCCTTAACAACGGTGTTGGCCGACGTCTTTCCATCATTGTTGAATCTCATTTTCTTGAAATGTCCATTTTATTGTCTTGGCTATGATTACCACCAAGTGGTTACCATTTCGCATGTTGATTCCTCCACGTTTGTTGTCGCTCGACGATGGTATTACCACCGGTATTTTTAATCTGTAAACATTGTAAGACCCCAACTTTTATAAATAAAGATGAATTTTCTATAAATATTATTTTGAATATTATGGAATAAATTTGATATAATGTTATAGTTGTGGGTAATATTTATAAATTTTGCAAAGTAAAGCAAGTTGTTATAAAATATTACGTTTGGTGGAGAATATTCTTTTTGTCGGGGAATATTCAGACGACTACTCAATCATTGGTGGACCCCATTAACGGAAGTATTATCGTAGTTAGAAAACCACAAAATTATCTTTCTATAAAAATAACGGCAAAGGTGTTACTGGTTAAAACCGCTGAACTACCCGATAGTAAAAGAAATACGATGTCTGGCGTAGTTGTATAGTAGTAGACACGATATTGATTATTGATCTTTACGTGAGAAGTCACTCATTTATGCTCAATTATTACTTTCTGAAGAATCACTGCGATCATATCTCTTATATTATTGATTCAATTATTTTCACAAAGATATCATCCGTATAATATGTTATAGTATTAAATTAATAATTGAGACGACAAGTTATAAATAATTAATAATTGTTGAAAGATTAAATATGTGTTGATTAAAAATAAAATGATTTGTGGTAATATTTATTCAATCCTTGATGTATATAAAGAGTCTGTTATAAGACGTTTGTGGTAAGTTTGATTATTTTATGGGGGGCCCATATGTCATCATCTAAGAGTCTCTTCGTCAATAGTAATTACCTTCGTCAATAGTAATTACCTTTACCAGACGTCAAACCACTTGCAGTTTCATATTACAGCGCCAAACCACTTGTCGTTTCACATTACAAAGCGCCGAACCACTTGTCGTTTCACATTACAAAGCGCCAAACCACTTGTCGTTTCACATTACAAAGGCGTCGAACCACTTGTCGTTTAACATTACGGATCAAACCACTTTTCTTTTCACATCACCGGTCTTGAGCCACTCGCCTTTTCATGGCGGGGTCTTAAGCTAGAAATCTTCTATAAATAGAGGCCTAGTGCTTCATTATTTTCACTAATTCATTCAAGCTATAGAGAGAGAAAGTATAGAGAGAATAAGAGAGAAAGAAGAAGAGTATTTTGTTACTACATTACCGCGATATTGAATCACCTATAAAAAAAAGTAAGGGGTGTTATTCTTTCTTCTTCACGAAGAGAACTGTTGTTATTCCATTGCTTATTATTCATTGGAATAACTTTGTATCGTGGTTTACCCTATACTTGGTGACATTCTTCTATTATTCATTGGAACATCACATGCGTGTGTTTTTACAGGACTGGTTTCGTCTTTTATTATTATTCTATTGAAACATCCACATTCATGTGTTTTACACGGACTCTGGTTAAAATCTTTTTATTATTACATTGGAACATCACGTCTGTGTGTTTTACGCCTTTGGGACTGGTTCCATTCTTTATTATTTTGTTGGAATATCACATGCATGCGTTTCTACCGGACTGGTTCCATTCTTTATTATTCTGTTGGAATATCCCGTCTGCATGCGTTTTACGTGGGACTCGGGTTCCATTATTTATTATTACATTGGAATAACTCGCTGCGCAATGCTTGATTACTATCGCATGCATGGTGATTTCTTTTGTTATTCCATTCTTTATTATACCCGGTTGGTTAAAACTTTGACTTACATACTCCATGAAATTAGTGGAATATCCTTGATATTTCAAGGCTTCATCCAAAGATCCTTTCATGGAAATATTCTTCTCAAGATTCTTGATTTTTACTCTACAAAGCAAGATCATGTTGATATTTTGATTATATTTGTGGACGCCCCAAAATAGGTATACACAACACCCATTCATTCGAGTCGCCAAATACATGGTACAAAAAGCAAACTACAACTTCAATAATACAAATGTCGTGTGAAATACGACAATATATATATGAGTTTAAAATATAATATTGTCTTCTAGACAATATCCACATGCAAATAAATCCCCATCATAATTATTTATTCATTATTTTACAAAATGGTGAGGACTACTAAACAACTCTCTCTGTAGAACCTTCATTCCATACCCGACTAGTACTCGCTACATTCTCGCCTCTCCCGAGAAGAAAAATGGAACAACAAGGAAAAGGGTGAGCTCAACTAGCCCGAAAGAAGAATATTATGACTAAGATAATATACAACAAATTATCGTTAGTCTTCAACAGGGAAAACTCGATAGAATACAATGATAGACAACAAGTTTGAGATCAATATTCGCAGTTTGAAATAATAATTCATAGAAGAGTTACGTAGAGAATGAAATCTACTATAATCTATGAATTTAATAAAAGTCCATCATCAATATTTTATCCCCGTAACATCAATCAATATACATCCGGAATCAAATATTCATCTTTGCACTGAGCCAAAGATATTCATCGATTGGTCATGTTCATTTAAACACTGCTCATCTTTGCACTACTGAGGCCAAAGATATTAATCAATCGGTCATGTTCATCTCAACACTGCTCATCTTTGCACTGAGCCAAAGATATTCTTCAGAAATCATTCATCTTTGCACTACGTGCCAAAGATATTCAATAATATCATCATTTAAGATCGAGGATGATGAAAAATATTTTTAAGAAACGAATCCGGTGAAACAAAATGACAAGGATTAAGGATTAAGGATTCGTACTTGGTTTTATCCAGCCCAAAAATACCTCAAAAATAATCATAGTGGTGTAAAATTCAAGAATGATCAAAACATGGATACAATCAGAGTTAGTATCCGAATAGATGTTTTCGACGAAAAGAAGAAATTTTATTTTTCTATTGAATAGATCGATATCGTGAATAAGTCTTGAGATATCGTGAATAAAGGCCAGATATCGTGAATAGTAACTCAGACACCAAAAGATAGAAATTCCACAAAAACATCTTCACGCTTTCACATTAATAGTAGACTCGTGAATAAGAACTCGTGAATAAGAACTCATGAATAGTAACTCGTGAATAGTAACTCATGAATAAGTAACCCATGAATAGTAACCCGACATGAAAAAGTTTCAAATTTGATAAAACTTCAGATCAACATTTCAAAGATAATGATATTGAAGAAATAATATCATTACTGAAAAAAATAATATCCCTTACCTCGAAAGATCAAGATTTCTAATTTAGAAATAAGGGTATAGTCTTTGAAGGGAACTTGCAATCTAGCAATACTCAAAGTATACTCAAAATACTCACAAGAATACGCCGATAATATAGAGAGAGAAAACTTCAGTTTCGATGTGATTTTCAATTCTAACCCAAGACCCTATTTATGAAATCGCTTAGAACACCAAAAGCAGAAAATTTAATAAATTAATAATATAATTATATTATTTTCTACACATGTCTAGAATCTGATTTCAGCCATCAAACACATGCCACCTTCTAGAAAAAAATAAGAAAAACGTTTTTCTAATTTTAAATATTTTAAACTTCCAAAAATCAATTATTTCTGAGCTTCGGAACTTCAATAATTCATAATAAATAGCCCTTTCATCAGAAAATTCGAATCTCGCGAGTTTTTATAGGAAATTCAATTCTCTACAACTTTGCAGAAGAAAGTTTTTCCAAATTCCAAATAGAAATTGACCTAAAATCCACAAACGAGGCGATTTTTTTAACGCTATAATCAAATTTCTCAAACCAATAAATGGGGTCCAACAGACATGTTTAACATGTTTTAAACATTTATTGCAACAAAAATACTCTTCCTCCTCGTATACTCATATATCCCACATTCGTTGTAAAAATATCACCGTTAATATATTATTAAAATAATATATTTAAATGAATTATTTTATCAGAAAAAGATAAAATATTAATTTTCAACAATTGTCATTTTAAAAATTTTCTCCATCTATATCCACATAAAATCAATATTTTCCTCATCATATAAATCAATAATTAATTATTCACAAATAATATTACGTAATCACAATATTGACAACCAGTAGGTTCCAGAAAGAAGAGGGCTTTCAATAAGAATTTCTCTTCATCTGGCGCCGCAATTAGGTGACCAAACCTCTCCTTAGATGTAACTTTCTAGACATTGCCAATAATGTTATCTAATAATATTATTCAGATAATATGAATTATTGCTCGATAATGAAAGATCTTGTGTAATGACAATTATTGAAACAACAAAGAATATAAAATATCAACGCAGTTAATTATTAACTCAATAAAAATATCGAATAAAGAATTATCGTAACCATTATTGAGTAGTGCCTTCTTACGTAAGAATCAATAATTGGTGCAATACCAAGTGCTACTGTTCAACAACGCCAGATTAGTGTGTTTTAACCACGGGTATTCCAACAAGATAATCTGAATAACTACGCGCAAGTTATTTAAAAACAACTTATATTTGTCGTTTTCTTCATCCAATCACTTTTCGTTATGGGGCCACATATGGTCGCTACCGTCGCATTTAATATATCCCGGATCGCATTTAATATTCCACGACCAAACTAATATTCCCCAACAACAATGAATATTTTATAACCACTGCTTAATTTGAAATATTTACATATTTAACCCTTAACTATCCACATTAATCAAATCAACCCTTACTATTTCAAAATAATAAATAAAGGAAATTCCTTTTTATTTAAAAATTTTTGGTCTTACAACCTCCCCTCCTTATGAAATTTTCGTCCTCGAAATTGACGACACGCACTGGTGTGTTTGAAAAGGTGAGGATACCTCGCTTTCATTTCCGCTTTCCAACTCCTGTGTCATTTCCTCTATAGCATGATTCCTCCACAAAACTTTAACTTGTGGTATGACCTTTCTCAGCGTAGGGACATGCTCCTTCCTATCCAAAATCTTGACAGTACCTCCTCACACGTTAAGTCTTCTATTATCTCGTCCGGTTCTAACTCAATAACGTGGTTCGGGACTTTCACATATTTACTGAAGTACAGATATGTGAAACACATTATGAACACGAGACATACTCTGAGGTAACGCAAGTCTATAGACTACATTTCCTACTCGGTCAAGAATTTGAAATGGACCAATAAATCGTGGATCGAGCTTTCCTCTCTTCCCAAATCTTGTAACTCCCTTCCATGGAGCAACTCGCAACAATATTAAATTCCACGTCCTTTCGATGAAGATCCGCGATAACTCTTTTGTCGATCTTTGTGCCGCTTTGTATACGTTGTCGAATCATTTGGATCTTTTCGGTGAGTCATACGTCTTAAACTCGGGTCCCAACAATGTTGTTTCACCCACTTCATCCCAACATATCGAGAACGACATTTTCGTCCATATAATGCTTCGAATGGAACCATGCCTATATTTGTTTAATAACTATTATTGTATGAGGATTCCACCAATGGCAAGTACTTATCCCAACTTCCTTTGAAAATAGGACATGTAGTTTTAATATATCTTCAAGAGTTTGAGTAGTCTTTTCGATTGCCCATCCGTTTGAGGATGGTATGCCAAACCGAATCAAAATGCGTGCCCATAGCTTTTCTAACCCAAAATCATGAAGTGAATCTTGGGTCACGATCTAAAACTATGGATACCGCATGCCATGCAATCTCACAATCTCATTTACGCATATACGAGAAAGACGTTCAAGGGAATAAGTCTCTCGACGGTCAGAAGAAATGAAAGCAGACTTGGTTAATCTATCAACAATAACCCAAATAGCATTGATGCCTCGAGAAACCGCAAGAAGACCCAGAACGAAATCCATAGTAATGTGTTCCCACTTCCATTCCGGAATCTCAAGTGGTTTCTTAACGGACCTTAGGTACTAGATGCTCCGCCTTTACACGTTGGCAAGTTAAACACATCGAGATAAACTTTGCAATCTCTCTCTTCATATTGTTCCACCAAAATGTATGTCAAGATCACGATACATTTTAGTACTTCCAGGATGGATTGCAAATGGCGATTGTGTGCCTCCATCATAATCTTGTACTTCAAATCGTAGTCGTTAGGAACACAAAGTTCAGAGTGGACTCAAGTATTCCTTCTTCATCAATTCTCGCCCTAGGAATAGCTCCTTCTTGTACTTTCTTTCTTCATACGCATCATCTCGAAGCTCTCGGGGTGGCTTGAGCAATCTTAACTTTTTCTATTAAAGTTGGCTCTACGCGATACTTGACATCATCGCACTCGTTCCCAAGATATGATCTTCTACTCATCGCGTCACTACCACGTTCATTTTTTCAAGATGGTATGGTTAGAATACGTGCGAAATGAGTCGCCTCTTGAGCTCTTGGAAAATCTTCTCGCATTCCTCGCTTCCATACTTAATTTTGTATCTTTTCGAGTCACTAAGTTAACGGAGTAGCGATTCAAGAAAATCCTTCCACGAATCTCCGATAATAACCAACTAAGCTTCAGAAAGCTACGTATTTCGATTATCGACTTAGGTTGCTCTCAATCGCGACTCATATCCCAATCTTGGATAAGACGTCACAATGACACCTATCGCTTTCTTATCGCATCTAATATGACGCCCCTACAGAGAGTCTCGGCAGTGAATTCCACAAAGGAAGTCACAAGATAAAGGCTCAGTACCAAATTCTATAGTTGAATTTTAACTCTCAAGTTCAATAGAGCCATTCGATATGAGATTTTAGAAATGAGTTTTGTCAGACCGGGTTCAAAGTCGATACAAAATTTAATATCGTCTTTTGGGAGTAAACCAAGAAATTCTTCAGAAATACGTCAGAAAAATCAATAACAACAGAATATTATTCAAATCCATAACATGGACTAAGAAAACTTAACATCCGTAATAAACGAATGACTTCATGGCTCGATATGAAAATGTTTGACTACAATGGTTTGATTGCTTGAATTGAATAACAAAGTTGCTTAGGAATATGAAAACTAACAACCTTACAAAAGCAATCAATTTGGCATGATGAGTAGTTAACCTTAAAATCACATCAAAAGCAAATATCTCTATAGAAATAAGGTTAACAGTAATGTGATAGTGCCAACTTGAATCAAGCAAGATTTTTAAACAACGGATGTAATGAAAGTTTCTCCTAATGGAGTCTCCATGAGATAGGTCAAAGTTTAATTTCTCCGTAGTCAAGTTCAAACGTTGAGCGCAAAGTAAGAGAGATAAAAGAATGGGTAGAACCAATATCTAGTAAGGTATATACTTTGCAAGAATTTATAATTAACTAACCGTCTTAACTTCGTTCGGGTTCTCTCGATTTGACCGATCACAACAAACGCTTCTTCCCGGAATCGTTGACTTTGACTTTTCTTGGATGATCTTTTGAGTCACCAATCCCCATTGAACTAGGTTTATTCATTGATAATCTCGAGCGATATGTCCTTCCTTTCCACAATTATAGCATACCTTGAACTGCTAGGCGGTTTGGATCGATATGTCCTCTTTTCCGCATTTGTAGAAGATATAACCGGTGGTCGTTCTCCTCCCTTAAAACTAGTTGCCATTGGCGCCGACGTCTTCACATGGTCGTTGTTGAATCTCCTCTTTTAAAATCTCCTCCCGACTCGCTTCTTCTATTTTCATGGCCACGATTACCACCAGAGAGTGGTTACCGCCTTTGTCAGATTCTTCTTTCTCCATTGGTTATCGTTATTATTCGATGATCGCTATCTTCAGATGATCCTCGGTTATGGTCCCTCGGTTGAACGTATTTCGTTATCTCGCTTCTAACAATGAGCCCCGCTGACAACATCCGAATAGAAAAATTTATGAGAAAGGAGATATCGACGTATGTCGGGTTTCAAACCTCTCGTAAACATCCGCGTCATCGTTCCTCATTCTCCACCAAATGAGGTGCAAACTGGATAACTCCATGAACTTCGCTCGTCTTTGGGACACCGCCATGTTATTCTCGCTCTAGTCTAATAAACTCCACTTCCTTCATATATTTAATACTTTCGTGGAAGTACTTGTTATTGAACTGCTTCAAACGTCTCCCACGCATACGTCGAAGGTATTTGGATGGTACGCTTCACTGATTCCCACCAAGAATCTGCCTCGCACGGAACATAAAAGTAGCGAATGGAACTTTCTGTTTCTCCACGCATCCCAAGACATCGAATATCTTGGTAATTTGTTTGACCCACGCCTCGCCTTTAATCGGATCCGCTTTCCTGAATTCGGTGGTCCCAACTCTTTGAATCGCCATTTGTGACCACCCGTGAATTGCTATCATTTCTTCCTCAGATTTTGAACACGAGTCTCCTCGCCTCGATTTTTGCATAAACCGCAAAAAGCTTCTAAACATCCCTCGTTCATCATCTCGCTTTCGGTGGTGTTATTCGCGGGAGGAACATTGCCGACTGTGTTGACGTTTCTCCTCGTTGGCAAGTACTGAGCATCTCCACGGCCTCATTTACTCCATCATTAATATTCTCAACGACATTCACAAATATTGTCATAAAATAAGGGATAATTAAGGAAATCAATATATCACATAATATCCCTATATACTAACCAACTAACAAATAAGCTTAGGTAGGACACACTAGCAAGGATTTACTCGCCTCTCCCTCCTAGTTTAATTCCCGATCTCCGCATGGAGATCATATCCCTAAGCTCGATACCAACCGTGACGCCCCAACATAGGTATACACAACACCCATTCGAGTCGCCAAATACATGGTACAAAAAAGCAAACTACAACTTCAATAATACAAATGTCGTGTGAAATAATGACAATATATAATCATGAGTTTAAAATATAATATTGTCTTTCTAGACAATATCCACACGCAAATAAATCCCCATCATAATTATTGATTCATTATTTTACAAAATGGTGAGGACTACTAAACAACTCTCTCTAGAACCTTCATTCCATACCTCGACTAAGACTTCGCTACATTCTCGCCTCCCGAGAAGAAAAATGGAACAACAAGGAAAAGGGTGAGCTCAACTAGCCCAAGAAGAAGAATATTATGACTAAGATAATATACAACAAATTATCGTTAGTCTTCAACAGGAAAAATCGATAGAATACAATGACAACAAGTTTCAGATCAATATTCATAATGGAAATAATAATTCATGTAAGAGTTACGTAGAGAATGAAATCTACTATAATCTATGAATTTAACAGTCCATCATCAATATTTTATCCCTCAGTAACATCAATCAATATACATCTCGAATCAAATATTCATCTTTGCACTACAAAAGCCAAAGATATTCATCATTGGTCATGTTCATTTAAACACTGCTCATCTTTGCACTACTGTGCCAAAGATATTAATCAATCTGGTCATGTTCATCTCAACACTGCTCATCTTCAGACCACTGTGCCAAAGATATTCTTCAGAAATCATTCATCTTTTGCACTACAGCCAAAGATATTCAATAATATCATCATTTAAGACCGAGGATGATGAAAATATTTTTAAGAAACGAATCCAAATTGAAACAAAATGACAAGGATTAAGGATTAAGGATTCGTACTTGGTTTTATCCACGCCCAAAAATACCTCAAAAATAATCATAGTAGTGGTGTAAAATTCAAGAATGATCAAAACATGGATACAATCGAGTTAGTTAGTATCCGTAATAGATGTTTTAGACGAAAAAGAAGAAATTTTATTTTTTATTGAATAAGATCAGATATCGTGAATAGTCAGATACGTGAATAATGCCGATACGTGAATAGTAACTCTGACACCAAAAGATAGAAATTCCACAAAAACATCTTCACGCTTCATTGAATAGTACTCGTGAATAAGAATCGTGAATAAGAACTTCATGAATAAGAACTCGTGAATAGTAACTCATGAATAAGAACCCATGAATAGTAACCCCGATATGAAAAAGTTCCAAATTTGATAAAACTTCAGATCAACATTTCAAAGATAATGATATTGAAGAAATAATATCATTACGAAAAAATAATATCCCTTACCTCGAAAGATCAAGATTTCTAGAATCACCTGGGTATAGTCTTTGAAGGGAACTTGCAATCTGAATCTAGCAATACTCAAAGTATACTCAAAATACTCACAAGAATACGCCGATAATATAGAGAGAAAACTTCAGTTTACGGTGTGATTTTCAATTCTAACCCAAGACCCTATTTATAGAAATCGCTTAACACCAAAGCAGTAAAATTTAATAAATTAATAATATAATTATATTATTTTCTACACATGTCTAGAATCTGATTTCAGCCATCAAACACATGCCACCTTCTAGAAAAAAAATAAGAAAAAACGTTTTTCTAATTTTAAATATTTTAAACTTCCAAAATTAATTATTTTGAGACTTCTAACTTCAATAATTCATAATAAATAGCCCTTTCATCAGAAAATTCGAATCTCATGAATTTTTATAGGAAATTCAATTCTCTACAACTTTGCAGAAGAAAGTTTTTCCAAATTCCAAATAGAAATTGACCAAATCCACAAACCAAGCGATTTTATTAAAGTTATAATCAAATTTCGATTCAATAAATGGGGTCCACCGACATGTTTAACATGTTTTAAACATTTATTGCAACAAAAATACTCTTCCTCCTCAGATACTCATATATCCCACATTCGTTGTAAAAAATATCACCGTTAATATATTATTAAAATAATATATTTAAATGAATTATTTTATCGTAAAAAGATAAAATATTAATTTTCAACAATTGTCATTTTAAAATTTTCTCCATCTATATCCACATAAAATCAATATTTTCCTCATCATATAAATCAATAATTAATTATTCACAAATAATATTATGAGAATCACAATATCGACAACCGTGCGGTTCTCAGAAAGAGGGGTTTTCAATAAGAATTTCTTCTTACTTAGGTATGCAATTAGGTGACCAAACCTCTCCTTAGATGTAACTTTCTAGACATTGCCAATAATGTTATCTAATAATATTATTCAGGATAATATGAATTATCGCTACGATAATGAAAGATACTTGTGTAATGACAATTATCAAACAATGAAGAATATAAAATATCAACGCGACAATTATTAACTCAATAAAATATTGAAAGAATTATCGGTGTAACCATTATTGAGTAGTCCCTTCACGTAAGAATCAATAATTGGTGCAATACCAAGTCTTCTTGTTCAACAACGCGTATTAGTGTGTTTTAACCACCGGTATTCCAACAAGATTAATCTGGTAATAACTACGCCAAGTTATTTAAAATAACTTATATTTGTCGTTTTCTTCATCCAATCACTTTCCGTTATGGGGCCCACACATGGTCGCTACTGTCCGCATTTAAATATTCTAAATCGCATTTAATATTCCACGACCAAAACGAATATTCCCCAACAACAATGAATATTTTATAACCACTTGCTTAATTTGAAATATTTGCATATTTAACCCTTAACTATCCACATTAATCAAATCAACCCTTACTATTTCAAAATAATAAATAAAGGAAATTCCTTTTTATTTAAAAATTTCGGGGTCTTACAATATTGGTTCTAGATAAATTAATTCTTGAACTTGTTTTATCAATTCTTATATCATTGTCATCATCCTCATGTTTATATTATGTTGAAAGTCATACGTATGGCTGTAGTGCATAGATGGACTTGGTATGATTATGACGAGAGACTATTGGTGTAATCATTGGTAGTAATATTACAAATGATGTGGTAAAAATCCTCATTGGACCGTAGTGCATTGATGGGCCGATTGTTGGCATGATCATGACCATTAATGAATACACAAATATTCTTGGCCCGTGAGTGCGTGAATAATTGTGGTCGTGATACTAAAGAATATCCTTGCCGTAAGTAGTGCGAGGGTGATTCGATGATGTGGAATATTTATTAAAGTCGAGTCTCATTTATAATGTTGATGAAAACTTTTAAATCATAAAAGATAGTAGATTTTATTTTCTACTTGACTCTTTTAATGGATTCTTTGGTTTAGTTGTAGTTAAACTTGATGTTCATTATATTTTATCGGTTTAACATCATTGTGAAAGCTAATGATAATTTATTACGCATTATCTTAGTCATAATATTTCTTCTTGAGCTAGTTGAGCTCACCCTTTCTTTCACCGTTTCTCTTCGTGAAATGAGAATATACCGGGAGACGAGTCGGGAACGGAGTAATGGTCCGGAGGATAGCATTAGTAGTCCTCACTATTCTACGTGAAATAGTGTGATAATAATTGTAATGAGGACTCCTTTTGAGTTTGTATGATCTCTAGTAGACAATATTTGTATTCAAACTCACGGTTTACGTCAGTATTGTATACTACAGTTATATTAGTAAGTTGTATTTAAATTACGTACCATGATCGACTACCCAAGATGGGTGATGTATACCTAATTTTGGGGCGTCACGGTTGGTATCGAGCTTAGGATATGATCCTGGCTAAGATGTGAGAATAGTACTAGGAGGGGAGAGGCGGGAATACCTTTCGCTAGTATGACCTACCTAAGTTTATGTGCTATTTTTATTGGCTCGGTCGTAATATAGGGATAATATGTTACATGTCAATTAACCTTTTGTTTTGTGGCGAGATTCGAAAATGACATCCGAGAATGTTGAGAATAAAGAAATGGAGACAAAGCGATCGTTGATTCACCACATATCAATAATCGAGGATAATGTGCATCGGAAGGCAACAATCCTCACGCAAAACAACAACACTTGACCAAATGATGAATGATCAAATGTTAGAGAGGCTTTTATGCAATTCATGCGGCAATGAGTAGAGGCGACTCTATCCAAAACGTGGGGTGGAAACACGTAAAACTCTCAAGGCATCACCGCATTATCTGATTCAAGGAGATGGGACCACCGGAGTTTAAGGAGAGCCAAAAACCACTTACGGCGGAAGCATGGATAAAGCAGATTACCAAGATATTTGATGTCTTGGGATGCTCGAGGAGCAAAGGTTCCCTTTCACGCTTTATGTTTGTATGAGAGGCGATTCATGGTGGGAATCGGTAGAAACATACTCAACTTCTTTGTCATCAAGATATCTTGGGAGAAGTTCAGGAGTCTACATTCAATGATAAATACTTTCACGAAAGTATTCGACACATGAAGGAGGTGGAGTTTATCAAGTTGGAACAAAACAATATGACCAGTGTCATGATACGAGGCAAAATTTGCGGAGTTATCGGTTTTCGTCCCACTTGGTGGATAATGAAAGAGAATGGGCGAATGTTTTTAAGAGGTTTGAAGCGGGAGATACGTCAACATCTTATTTCATAAAGCGTGTTTGTATTAGGATGTTGTAAATAGGGCTCAGTAAGTGGAGCGCGATAACGAGTCAATATAACTAAAAGAGAAGCGTGCAAGAAATTATAATACCGGTAGAGTAGTCATCGGCCGTGACAACAAGCGTGGAGGAATCAAACAAAGCCGATATGGAAACCACCGGTGGTAATCGGGACCAAAACAATAAGAATGGACATTTCAAGAAAAGGAGATTCAACAATGATGGAAAGACGCCGAACCAAAGACCGTTGTTAAGGAAGGAGAAAGACCACCTATCATATGCTTCAAATGCGGAGAAGAGGGACACATCACCAAAGCATGCGCCGACGCGTCCAAAAGATGTTATAATTGTGGAAGAGAAGGTCACTTAGCTCGATTTTGTTGGTTTCATCAAGACAAATTCAACTAGGATGGATGCACCAAAGGTAGTCGGAAAAGTCAAAACCTAGAATAAGGGAGGAGCGTTTGTTGTGACCTCCCAGAGAGCAAGGAATCTGAATGAGGTCATCACGGGTAAAGCTTATCATAAACTCTAATGAAGTCTATACTTTATTTGATCTTGGTTCTACCCATTCTTTTATTTTCAGATACTTGCGCCATCGATTAAATTTGACTACGGAGAAATTAGACTTTGACTTATCTGTGGAAACTCCGTTGGGTGAAACCTTCATTACATCCACTGTTTATAAGTCTTGTTTGGTTCAAATCGGTACCCTCGCATTACTGTCGATCTTATTTCATTAAAAATACTTGCGATTTGGCGTGATTCAAGGGATTGATTGGTTAACTACTTATCATGCAAAAATTGATTATTTTTCGTAAGGTTGTTAGCTTTCATATTCTAACCAACCTATTATGCTAATTCAAGCGACCAAACCATTAAAATCAATCACGGTCATCTCAAGCCATAAAGCTATTCGTGTATTGAAAAGCGGATGTCAAGCTTTCTTAGCTCATGTCACGATTTAAACAAAAAATACGTACAGTTTTGAACGATATTTCTATTGTTAATAAATTTCCGACGTATTCCCCAAAGAACTTCCCGCCTACCCCAGAAAGCGTAAAATTGAATTTTGTATCGACTTGAACCCTAAGACAAAACCTATTTTCAAAGCCCCATATCGAATGGCTCTATTGAACTTTAGGAGTTAAAGACCCAACCGCAGGAATTGTTAGACATTGGCTTTATTCGCCCTAGTACTTCTCCTTGGGGTGCTCCTATTCTATTCGTGAAGAAGAAAGATTAGAGTATGCGACTTTGTATTGATTATCTGGAGTTGAATCATGTCACCATCAAAAATAGTATCCATTGCCACGTATTGATGACTGTTTGACCCGATTCTGCAAGGAGCCAAATTCTTTTAAAGATTGATCTTCGCTTTGGATATCACCAATTGAAGATTAGAACCACGACATTCCAAAGACGACTTCGAGAATCCCGGTATAGGCATTATGAATTCCTAGTCATGTCCTTTGGATTGACTAATGCTCCCGCCGCCTTCATGGATATGATGAACCAAGTATTCAAGGAATATTTGGATCACTTTGTGGTCGTCTTTATTGATGACATCCTTATTTATTCCAAAAGTCGTGAAGATCATGAAAGCAACACTTGAGGTCGACACCAAAAGCTTCGTGAGTATAAGCTTTATGCCAAGTTGAAGAAATCGCGAGTTCTAGCTTGAAAAAGTAGCATTCCTTGGGCACGTGGTATCAAGTTATGGAATATCTGTTGACCCAAAGAAAGATTGAAGCTATTCAAAGTCGGGAACAACCTAAATCGATGGTTGAAATCGTAGCTTTCTCGGTTTAGTTGGTTATTATCGGAGATTCATGGAAGGATTTTTCGAATCGCTACTCCATTGACTCGGTGACTCGAAAAGATACAAAGTTCGGTTGGAGAGAAGAATGAGAAGAGTTTTCAAGAACTCAAGAGAGACTTATTTCAAGACTTGTTTTGACAATACCATCCGCCGGAGGATTTGTCATCTATGTGATGCTTTGCAAAAGGGTTGGGATGTGTTCTTATGCAACATAGAAAAGTTATAGCCTATGCCTCATGATAACTCAAAGAATATGAGAGGAATTATCCTACTCATGATCTAGAGTTAGCGGTATTGTTTTGCACTTAAAAATTGGAGGCATTACTTGTATGGGGAGAAAGTGGAGATCTTTACGGATCATAAAAGCCTTAAATATTTCTTCACTCAAAAGGAACTCAACATGTGACAACGACGTTGGCTTGAACTCATTGAAAGATTATGATCATACCATCCAATACCATCCTCGAAAAGCGAGCGTGGTAGCCGACGCATTGAAAGTAGAAGATCATATGCAATCTGAAAGTGCGATATTGCCAATATGAGGCCCATTTTGTGTGACTTGCAAAGGATAGAGATAGAGTTAAAGACTCTGGGACGCATGTGATGATAAGCGAGTATCTGAGTAGAACCGACTTTAATCGATAAAGTTAAAGTCGCTTCAAGCTGCTAGGACACTGGAGCCGATGCATGTATGAGGAAGAAAGTGCAAGAAGGTGCTATCGCCGGAAGCAAGAATCGATGAAGAAGGAATACTTTGAGTCAACTCTGGACTTTGTGTTCTAACGACCCCGATTTAAAGTATAATATCATGATGGAGGCGCACAACACACCATTTGCAATCCATCACGGGAGTACCAAAATGTATCATGATATTAAATCATACATTTTGGTGGAAGCAATATGAAGAGAGAGAGAGATAATTTGTTTATCTCAAGGTGTCTAACTTGTCAACGAGTTAAAAGCGGAGCATCAAGTACCAAAAGGTTCATTGCAACCACTTGAAATTCCAGAATGGAAGTGGGAGCACATTACCATGGATTCGTTCACGGTCTTCCTAAGGTTTCTCAAGGCATAGATGCGATTTGGGTCATTGTTGATAGATTGACCAAGTCGCTCATTTCTTACCGATCACGAGAAACTTATACACTTGAACGCTTTTGCTCGATATACATAAACGAAATTGTAAGATCGCATGGTACGCTGCAGTATCCATAGTTTTCGATCGAGACCCAAGATTCACTTCACGATTTTGGGTTAGTTTGCAAAAAGCTATGGAGCACAGACTTACGATTTATTTCAAGATATCATCCTCGACGGACGGACGATCGGAGAGGACTATTCAAACTCTTGAAGATCTATTAAGACTCTGTGTCCTTGATTTCAAGGGAAGTTGGGACAAGTTCTTACCATTGGTGGAGTTTTCCTACAACAACAGTTATCAAACAAGTATTGGCATGGCTCCATTCGAAGCGTTGTATGGAAGAAAGTGTCGATTTCTCGGTATCTTTGGGATGAGGTGGGGTGAGTTGGTACGTATGACTACGGAAAAGATTCAAACGATCCGACAACGTATAAAAACCTCACAAAATCAACAAAAGAGTTATGTTGATCTTCATCGAAAGGACGTGGAATTCGATATAGGAGATCATGTGTTGTTAAGAGTTGCTCCATGGAAAGGAGTTACAAGATTTGGAAAGAGAGGAAAACTCAATCCTCGATTCATCCGGTCCATTTTAATCCTCGATCGAGTAGGAAGCGTGGCTATAGACTCGATTTTCGCCAAGTATGTCTCGTGTTCATAACGTTTTCACATATCCATGTTACGTAAATATGTGAAAGACCCGAACCACATTATTGAGTTAGAGCCGGACGAAATAGCGGAAGATTTGGCGTATGAAGAGGTTTCTGTTCAAATCTTGGATAAGAAAGAAATATATTCTACGTTCGAGGTTATACCTCAAGTCAAAGTTTTGTGGAGGAACCACGATGTTGAGGAAATGACTTGGGAGTTAGAATCGAAATGAAATCATGGTATCCTTACCCTCTTGACATACAGTGCACGCACCACTAATTTCGAGGGCGAAATTTCATAAGAAGGGAGGTTGTAAGACCCCAACTTTTATAAATAAAGATGAATTTTCTATAAATATTATTTTTGAATATTATGGAATAAATTTGATATAATGTTATAGTTGTGGGTAATATTTATAAATTTTGCAAAGTAAGCAAGTTGTTATAAAATATTCGTTTGGTGGGAGAATATTCTTTTTATCTGGGGGAATATTAAATGACGACGGCTCAATCATTAAGTGGACCCCATTAGCGGAAGTATTGTCGTAGTTAGAAAAGCGACAAAATTATCTTTCTATAAAAATAACTTCAGCAAAGGTGTTACCGTTAAAAGCTGTTGAACTACCCGATAGTAAAGAAAATACGATGAATACGCGTAGAGTTAGTATAAGTAAGACACGATATTGATTATTGATGCTTACGTGAGAAGTCACTCGCCTATGCTTTCAATTATCGCTACACGATAATTCTTTGCGATCATATCTCTTATATTATTGATTCAATTATTTTCACAAGATCATCATCGTATAATATGTTATAGTATTAAATTAATAATTGAGGCGACAAGTTATAAATAATTAATAATTGTTGAAAGATTAAATATGTGTTGATTAAAAATAAAATGATTTGTGGTAATATTTATTCAATCCTTGATGTATATAAAGAGTCATTATGAGACGTTTGTGGTAAGTATGATTATTTTTATGGGGGCCCATATGTCATCATCTAAGAGTCTCTTCGTCGATAGTAATTACCTTCGTCAATAGTAATTACCTTTATGAATAGTAATTACCTTCATCAATAGTAATTACCTTTACCAGACGTCAAACCACTTTGCCGTTTTATATTACGAGCGTCTCAACCACTTGTCGTTTCACATTACAGGCGTCGAACCACTTGTCATTTCACATTACAGGCGTCAAACCACTTGTCGTTTCACATTAGAGAGTCAAACCACTTTTGTTTTCACATCATATATCAAGCCACTTTGCCTTTTCATGGCGGCAAAAAAGCTAGAAATCTTCTATAAATAGAGGCCTAGTGCTTCATTATTTTTTTCACGAATTCATTCAAGCTATAGAGAGAAAGTATAGAGAGAATAAGAGAGAAAGAAGAAGAGTATTTTGTTACTACACTATCTGCAGTATTCAATCTCCTACCAAAAGTAAGGGTGTTATTCTTTCTTCTTCATGAAGAGAACTGTTGTTATTCCATTGCTTATTATTACATTTGGAATAACTTTGTATAACGTGGTTTACCCTATACTTGGTGACATTCTTCTATTATTACATTGGAACATCCTGTCGTGAGTTTTACGGACTGGTTCCGCTCTTTATTATTATTCTATTTGAACATCCATCATGTGTGTTTTACATCCGGACTGGTTAAAATCTTTATTATTATTACTGTTGGAACATCTTATGCATGTGTTTCTGTGGGACTGGTTCCATTCTTTTTATTACATTGGAATATTACATGCATGCGTTTTTGTGGGACACTGGTTCCATTCTTTATTATTACGTTGAATATATCACATGCATGCGCTTTTACGCCGGACCTAGTTCCGTTATTTATTATTACGTTGGAATAACTTTGCTGTGCGATCTATCGCATGCATGGTGATTTCTTTTGTTATTCCATTCTTTATTATACCCGGTTGGTTAAAACTTTGACTTATACTCCATGAAATTAGTGGAATATCCTTGATATTTGCGCTTCATCCAGTATCCTTTTATGGAAATATTCTTCTCGGTATTCTTGAATTTTACTCTACAAAGCAAAGATATCGTGTTGTGATTTGGATGTTATTGGTTCTAGATAAATTAATTCTTGAACTTGTTTTATTGAATTCTTATATCATTGTCATCATCCTCATGTTTATATTATGTTGAAAGTCGTATACGTGGCTGTAGGTGCATAGATGGACTTGGTATGATTATGACAGAGACTATTCGGTGTAATCATAATAGTAATGTTACAAATGATGTGGTAAAATCTTCATTGGTCCGTAGTGCATTGATGGACATTTGTTGGCATGATCATGACCATTAATGAATACACAAATATTCTTGGCCCGTAGTGCATGAATAATTGTGGTCGTGATACTAAAGAATATCCTTGGCCAGTAGTGTGAGGGGTGATTCGATGATGTGGAATATTTATTAAATTTGAGTCTCAAATTTATAATGATGATGAAAAACCTTTTAAATCATAAAAGATAGTAGATTTTATTTTTTACTTGACTCTTTTAATGGATTGCTGGTTCCGCTGTAGTTAAACTTGATGTTCATTATATTTTATTAGTTTAACATTGTTGTAGGCTAATGATAATTTATTACGCATTATCTTAGTCATAATATTTCTTCTTGAGCTAGTTGAGCTCATCCTTTTCTTTCCTTCGTTCTCTTGAGAAATGAGAATATATTTGGGGACGAGTCTGGAGAGCGGAGTAATGGTCGAGAGGATAGCATTAGTAGTCATCACTATTCGTGAAATAGTGTGATAATAATTGTAATGAGGACTCCTTTTGAGTTTGTATGATCTCTAGTAGACAATATTTGTATTCAAACTCATAGTTTATGTCGTATTGTACACGACAGTTATATTAGTAAGTTGTATTTAAATTCTGTACCATGTATCTGACTACCCAAGATGGGTGATGTATACCTAATTTTGGGGGCGTCACACGGCTGCTTTCTCTTGGTTGCGTTGGCTCGTTATCGCGCTCCAACAACTGAGCCCTATTTACAACATCTGAATACAAACACAGTTTATGAGAAATAAGATATTGTCGTATCTCCGGTTTCAAACTTCTTAAAAACATTCGGGTCATTCACTCCTCATTATCAACCAAATGAGATGCAAATCGGGATAACTCCGCAAATTTAGCCTCGTATTGCGACACGGTCATATTGGTTTGTTCCAACTTGATAAACTTCAGCTCCTTCATGTGACGAATACTTTCGGGAAAGGGAACCTAATATAAAAATGAGGGTTTAGGGTTTAGGGTTTAGGGAAAGGGAACCCTCCTTCAAGACATCTTAAGTGCGTCAGGCTAGGTATGTTTTCTGATTCTCACCGATGTCCGCTTTCTTCACGCAACATAAAAAGGTGGCGAAGGGAACCTTTTGTTCCTCGGAGCATCCCAAGACATCAAATATCTTGGTTATCGCTTTATCCATTCTTCCGCCTTAAGTGATTTTGGCTCTCCAATAAACTCCGGTGGTCCCGACTCCTTGAACTATTTGGCGGTGGACGAGCCCAAGAGTTGCCAGTGTTTCCACTGTATTTTTGACGGGAGAATGGCCGCCTCGTCGATGTTGCATGAATTGCATGAAGCCTCGAGAACATTTCATCGTTCATCATTTGGTCGGTGTTGTTGTTTGCATGAGTATTGTCGGCCTTCACGATGCACATTGTCACCGTTATTGATGCGTGGAGACTCAGCGGTCTCACATGCTCCATTGATGTTCTCAACATTCTCGGATGCCATTTTCAAATCTTGCCTCCAAAACAAGGGTTAATTGACATGAAACATATTATCCCTACACTCGGTGATCAATTAAATACCAAATAAACTTAGGTAGGTCATAGTAGCGAAGGAATTCCCCGTCTCTCCCTCCTAGTTCTAGTCCCACATCTTAGTGGGGATCATATCCTAAGCTTTGATACTGTTGTGTGACTCCCCAAAATAGGTATACATCACTACTACGAGTAAATCAAATACATGGTACAGAATACAAATCAACTTAATTATACAACTATCATGTAAAGTACGACAAAACATAAGTCGTGAGTTTTAATACAAATATTGTCATCTAGGCAATATTCAAACTCAAATTCAATATTATTACATTTATTTTCTCTTATTTCATCGAATAGTGAGGACTACTAATGATATCATCCAATCCGTCATTCGCTCGTTCTCCGACTAGTCCTCGCCACGTTCTCATTTCACGAAGAGAACAATAAAAGTAAAAAGGTGAGCTCAACTAGCTTTAGTAGGAAATATTATGACTAAGATAATGCAGAATATATTATCGTTAGCCTTCAACGGTGTTAAAAGCGATACAATATAACAATCATCAAGTTTAGCTACGCAATGAACAAGCAATCTATTAAAAGAGTCAAGTAGAGAATAAAATCTACTATCTTTTATGATTTAAAGGTTTTCATCACTTTTATCATTTGGGACTCAAATTTTAATAAATAATCCACATCATCGAATCACCCTTGCACTACGGCCGAGGATATTCTTTTAGTATCACGACCACAATTATCCACGCACTACGGGCCAAGAATATTTGTGTATTCAATAATGGTCATGATCATGCCAACAAGCGTCCATCAATGCACTACGGGCCAATGAGGACTTTTACCACATCATTTGTAACATTACGACCATGATTACAAGAATAATCCTCGGTCATAATCATACAAGTCCATCTATGCCTTTATAGGCCACGTAGATGACTTTCAACAAAATATAAACATGAGGATGAAGACAATGATATAAGAATTCAATAAAACAAGTTCAAGAATTATTTTATCCGAGGAACTAATAACGTCCAAATTGTCAACATGACATTTGCTTTTGTAGAGTAAAATTCAAGAATGCTCGGAAGAATATTTTCATGAAAAGATCTTTGGATGAAGCGCAAATATCAAGGATATTCCACTAATTTCATGGAGTATAGAAGTCAAAACTTTAACCAACCGAGTATAATAAGGAATGGAATAACAAAAGAAATCACCGGGCATGTGATACAGATGCGACAGCAAAAGTTATTCCAACAGAATAATAAATAACGGATCAAAGTCCGTGTAGAACGCATACAGATGAGGATATTCCAACGAGAATAATAAAGCGGAATCGGTCCCACGTAAAATGCATGCATGAGGATATTCCAACGAGAATAACAAAAGGCGGAACTGTGTCCGGCGTAGAAACGATGCACGAGGATGTTCAAAAGAATGATAAAGAATGGAACAATGGAAGAATTTCACCAAGTATAGGGTAGCCAGCGATATCTGAGTTATTTCAATAGAATAATAAAGAATGGAATAATGAATTTCTCTTTATAGATAAGAAAGAAATAATACTCCCTACAAGTACAACAAATAATATTCCCTACCTTTAGAAAAAGCTGAATCTTTGGAATAGTGAAATTGCATTTCTTCTTCTTTCTATAATTTCTCTCTATAATAATCGCTCTCAAAGCTTTTGTGAATTGGTGAGAAATGAAGGAAGAATGAGCTTCTATTTATAGAAAAATATAGTTTTGATAATTGCATGTGTTTTGGGGCTCGAAAAAATTTGAGACAATACCTCCAACTTTTCCTTTATTTTTAATTTAGTCATGGAAGTATTATCAAACTGCACCACCTCCCCTAATAGTAAATAATGTGATTCAATAGTAAATTATGTGAATCAATAGTTCTAGATGTAAGACCCCACTTTTATAAATAAAGATGAATTTTTCTATAAATATTATTTTTGAATATTATGGAATAAATTTGATATAATGTTATAGTTGTGGGTAATATTTATAAATTTTGCAAAGTATCTAAGTTGTTATAAAATATTCGTTTGGTGGGGAATATTCTTTTTGTTAGGAATATTCGTACAATGGCTCAATCATTGGTGGACCCCCACAACATTATCATCGGATTGAAAAGCGACAAAAATATTTTTATAAAAATAACTTGGCGGAGGTGTTACCGTTAAAAGCTGTTGAACTACCCGGTGGTAAAGTAAATGCGATGTCTGGCGTGGTTGCGTAGTAGACACTGCGGTATTGATTATTGATGCTTACGTGAGAAGTCACCAATATATGCTCAATTATTGCTACGATAATTCTTTGCGATCATATCTCTTATATTATTGATTGATTATTGTCACAAGATTATCATCGTATAATATGTTATAGTATTAAATCAATAATTGAGGCGACATGAGTTATAAATGATTAATAATTATTGAAAGATTAAATATGTGTTATGATTTGTGGTAAGTTTGATTATTTTATGGGGGCTCGTATGTCATCATCTAAGAGTCTCTTCATTGATAGTATTTACCTTCATCAATAGTAATTACCCTTGTGAATAGTATTTACCTTCGTTAATAGTAATTACCCTTGTCAATAGTAATTACCCTTGTCAATAGTATTTACCTTCGTTAATAGTAATTACCTTTACCAGACGTCGAACCACTTATCGTTTCACATTCTGAGCGTCGAACCACTTGTCGTTTCACATTTACAGCATCAAACCGATTCGTCAAGCCACTTGCCTTTTCACACGGCGGTCTTTAAGCTAGAAATCTTCTATAAATAGAGGCCTAGGGCTTCATTATTTTCACTTAATTCATTCAAGCTATATAGAGAGAAAGTAGAGAGAATAAGAGAGAAAGAAGAAGAGTATTTTGTTCTACATCGCTTTGCAGTATTCAATCTCCTACCAAATGTAAGGGTGTTATTCTTTCTTATTCATGAAGAGAACTGTTGTTATTCCATTGCTTATTTATTACATTGGAATAACTTGTATCATGGTTTACCTATACTTGGTGACATTCTTCTATTATTACATTGGAACATCCATGTCGTGTGTTTTACAGGACTGGTTAAAATCTTTATTATTCATTGGAACATCACATGCGTGTTGTTTTACAGGACACTGGTTAAAATCTTTATTATTTGTTGGAACATCACATGCGTGTGTTTTACAGGATGCAGTTCCATCTTTATTATTCTGTTGGAACATCCCGCTTGGGTGTGAATTTCACCTGACCTGGTTCCGTTATTTATTATTCTGTTGGAATAACCCGCATGTGCGGTCTATCGCATGCATGGTGATTTCTTTTGTTATTCCATTCTTTATTATACCCAGTTGGTTAAAACTTTGACTTCTATACTCCATGAAATTAGTAGAATATCCTTGATATTTGCGTTTCATCCAGTATCTTTTCATGGAAATATTCTTCCGATCATTCTTGAATTTTACTCTAAAAAAGCGATGTCGTGTTGACAATTTGGACCATAATAATTCTGGATAAAATAATTCTTGAACTTGTTTTATTGAATTCTTATATCATTGTCATCATCCTCATATTTATATTTTTTGAAAGTCATCATGGCCTATAAGTGCATAGATGGACTTGGTATGATTATGACAGAGAGACTATTCTGTGTAATCATGGTAGTAATGTTACAAATGATGTGATAAAAAATCCTCCTCGATTGGTAGTAGTGCATTGATGGAAAGTTGTTGGCATGATCATGACCATTAATGAATACACAAATATTCTTGCCCGTAGTGCATGAATAATTGTGGTCGTGATACTAAAGAATATCCTTGGTAGTAGTGCGGGGGTGATTCGATGATGTGGAATATTTATTAAAGGCGAGTCTCATTTATACTTGATGATGAAAAACCTTTTAAAACCTAAAAGATAGTAGACTTTATTTTCTACTTGACTCTTTTAATGGATTAGATATTCATTGCTGATTAAACTGGTTTATCATTGTATTTTATCGGTTTAACATTATTCAAGACTATTGATAATTTATTACGCATTATCTTAGTCATAATATTTCTTCTTGGGCTAGTTGAGCTCACCCTTTCTTTCTTTATTCTCTTCAGGAAATGATAATATATACCGGTAGGGCAGTCGGGAAGCGAGTGATGGTCTGAAGATAGCATTAGTAGTCCTCTTTATTACGTAAAATAGTGTGATAATAGCTGTAATGAGGACTTTTTGTTTGAGTTTGTATAATATCTAGTAGAGCGATATTTGTATTTAAACTCACGATTTATGTCGTATTATTGCATACTGACAGTTATGTTAATAAGTTGTATTTAAATTACATACCATGTAAGTGGCGACTCAAGATGGGTGATGTATACCTAATTTTGGGGGGCGTCACGGTTGGTATCGAGCTTAGGATGTGATCCACGGCTAAGATGTGAGAATAGTACTAGGAGGAGAGAGGCGGGAATACCTTCGTTAGTATGACCTACCTAAGTTTATGTCTTTATTTTATTGGTTGGTGAGAAGATAAGGATAATTTGTTACATGTCAATTAACCTTTTGTTTTGTGGCGATGTCTGAAAATGACATCGAGAATGTTGAGAATATATGAATGGAATGCGATGATCGTTGATTCACCACATATCAATAATCGAGATAATGTGCATCGAGGAAGGCGACAATCCTCATGCAACAACAACACCGACCAAATGACAAATGATCAAATGTTCGGAGGCTTTATGCGATTTATGCAATGAGAGAGGCGACTCTCATCCCAAAGCGTGGGGTGGAAACACGGAAAACTCTCGAGGCGGTCACCGCTAAACAATTTAAGGAGTTGGGACCACCGGAGTTTAAGGGAGAGCAAAACCACTTACGGCGGAAGCATGGATAAAGCATTACAAGATATTTGATGTCTTGGGATGCTCCAAGGAGCAAAAAGGTTCCCTTTCACGCCTTTATATTCTTGCGCGAGAGGCGGATGATGGTGGGAATCGGTAAAAGCGTACTCAACCAAATTGTCATTGAAGATATCTTGGGAGAAGTTCGAGGAGTCGTTCAACGACAAATACTTTCCCGAAAGTATTCGCCACATGAAGGAGGTGGAGTTTATCAAGTTGGAACAAAACAATATGGCCAGTGTCGCAATACGAGGCAAAATTTGCGGAGTTATCACGGTTTTCGTCCCACTTGGTGGATAATGAAGAGAGAATGGCGCGAATGTTTTTAAGAGGTTTGAAAGTAGGAGATACGTCAACATCTTATTTCTCATAAAGCGTGTTTGTATTGAGATGTTGTAAATAGGGCTCGATTAGTGGAGCGCGATAATGAGTCGCAACTAAACTAAAAAGAAAGCGGTAAGCAAAATTATAATACCGGCGAGAATAGTCATCGAGGCGGTGACAACAAGCGTGGAGGAATCAACAAAGGCGGATATGGTAACCACTTCGGTGGTAATCGAGGCCAAAACAATAAGAATGGACATTTCAAGAAAAGGAGATTCAACAATGATGGAAAGCGTCAACACCAAAGCACCCATTGTTAAGGAAGGAGAAAGACCACCTATCATATGCTTCAAATGCGGAGAGAGGGACACATCGATCAAGCTGCGTCATGCGTCAAAGCGATGTTATAATTGTGGAAAGAAGGTCACTTAGCTCGATTTTTGTCGTTCTGAAGACAAATTCGACTAGGATGGAGGCACCAAAGGCCATCCAGAAAATTCAAAAGCCAGTAGTCTGAGGAGAGCATTTGTTGTGACCTCCCAAAGAGCAAAGAATCCGAATGAGGTCATCACGGGTAAGCTTATCATAAACTCTACAATGAAGTCTATACTTTATTTGATCTGGGTTCTACCCATTCTTTTATTTCTCCTACTTGCGCTCATCGATTAAATTTGACTCTGGAGAAATTAGACTTTGACTTATCTGTGGAAACTCCGGTTGGGAGAAACCTTCATTACATCCACTCATTTATAAGTCTTGTTTGGTTCAAATCGGTACCCTCACATTACCATCGATCTTATTTCATTAAAAATACTTGCATTTGGCGTGATTCTGTGGATTGATTGGTTAACTACTTATCATGCAAAAATTGATTGTTTTCGTAAGGTTGTTAGCTTTCATATTCCTAATCAACCTATTATGCTTAATTCAAACGACCAAACCATTAAAATCAATCACGATCATCTCAAGCCATAAAGCTATTCGTTTATTGAAAAGCGGATGTCAAGCTTTCTTAGCTCATGTCACTGATTTAAATAAAAATACGTGGAGTTTTAAACGATATTCTATTGTTAATAAATTTCGACGTATTCCCGAAGAACTTCTGGCCTACCCCCAGGCGTGAAATTGAATTTTGTATCGACCTTGAACCGGTGACAAAACCTATTTCCAAAGCCCCATATCGAATGGCTCTATTGAACTTGAGGAGTTAAAGACCCAATTGCGGAATTGTTAGACATTGGCTTTATTATCCTAGTACTTCTCCTTGGGGTGCTCACATTACATTCGTGAAGAAGAAAGATGGAGTATCGACTTTGTATTGATTATCGGGAGTTGAATCACGTCACCATCAAAAATAGGTATCCATTGCCACGTATTGATGACTGTTTGACCGGTTGCAAGAGCCAAATTCTTTTCAAAGATTGATCTTCGTTAGGATATCACCAATTGAAGATTAGAACCGTGACATTCCAAAGGCGGCTTTCGGAACTCGGTAAGGGCATTATGAATTCTAGTCATGTCCTTTGGATTGACTAATGCTCCTCTTTGCCTTCATGGATATGATGAACCGAGTATTCAAGGAATATTTAGATCACTTTGTGGTCGTCTTTATTGATGACATCCTTATTTATTCCAAAAGCCGTGAAGATCATGAAGCAACACTTGAGGCGACACTCCAAAAGCTTCGTGAATATAAGCTTTATGCGAGTTGAAGAAATCGCGAGTTCGGCTTGAAGAAGTAGCATGCCTTGGGCGCGTGGTATCAAGTCATGGAATATCATTGACCAAAGAAAGATTGAAGCTATTCAAAGTGGGAACAACCTAAATCGATGACCGAAATCGTAGCTTTCTCGGTTTATTTGGTTATTATCGGAGATTCGTGGAAGGATTTTCTCGAATCGCTATTCCATTGACTCGGTGACTCTGGAAGATACAAAGTTCGGTTGGAAGCGAAGAATGTGAGAAGAGTTTTCAAGAACTCGAGAGGAGACTTATTTCAAAGACTGTTACGACAATACCATCTGGCTCGGAGGATTTGTCATCTCTGATGATGCTTGGGCAAAAGGGTTGGGATGTGTTCTTATGCAACATGGAAAAGTTATAGCTTTATGCCTCATGACAACTCAAAGAATATAAGAGGAATTATCCTACTCATGATCTAGAGTTGGCATTTGTTGTCTTTGCACTTAAAATGTGGAGGCATTACTTGTATGGGGAGAAAGTGGAGATCTTTACGGATCATAAAAGCCTCAAATATTTCTTCACTCAAAGGAACTCAACACGCGACAACGACGTTGGCTTGAGCGCATTGAAAGATTATGATCATACCATCAATACCATCCCGGAAAAGAAAGCGTGGTAGGTGACGCATTGAGTAGGAAATCATACTGCAATCAAGTGCGATATTGTCAACGAAAGGCCCATTTTGTGTGACTTGCAAAGGATGGAGATAGAATTAAAGACTCGAGGGGACGCGTGTGATGGCAATGAGTATCTGAGTAGAACCAACTTTAATTGATAAAGTTAAAAGTGCTTTCAAGCTACGACACTGGAGTGATCGCGTATGAGGAAGAAAGTCTGAAGGTCTTTATCTTAGGAAGCAAGAATCGATGAAGAAGGAATACTTTGAAGTCAACTCCGGACTTTGTGTTCTAACGACCACGATTTAAAGTATATAATATCATGATGGGCGCACAACACACCATTTGCAATCCATCTCAGGAGTACCAAAATGTATCATGATATTCGCCATACATTTTGGTGGAGCAATATGAAGAGAGAGATAATATTTGTTTATCTCAAGGTGTCTAACTTGTCAACGAGTTAAAGCGGAAGCATCAAGTACCAAAAGGTCCATTGCAACCACTTGAAATTCCGGAATGGAAGTGGGAGCACATTACCATGGATTTCGTTCACGGTCTTCCTAAGGTTTCTCAAGGCATTGATGCGATTTGGGTCATTGTTGATAGATTGACCAAGTCCGCTCATTTCATTTACCGAAATCGAGAAACTTATACACTTGAACGTCTTGCTCAGTATGTACATAAAGCGAGATTGTAAGATCGCATGGTATGCTTGGGGTATCCATAGTTTTTGATCGAGACCCAAGATTCACTTCACGATTTTGGGTTAGTTTGCAAAAAGCTATGGGCACGGACTTACGATTTAGTTTCTAAGATATCATCCTCGGACCGGACGGATGAATCGGAGAGGACTATTCAAACTCTTGAAGATCTATTAAGACTCTGTGTCCTTGATTTCAAGGGAGTTGGGACAAGTTCTTACCATTGGTGGAGTTTTCCACAACAGCGGTTATCAAGCAAGTATTGGCATGGCTCCATTGAAGCATTGTATGGAAGAAAGTGTCGTTCTTCAGTATCTTTGGGATGAGGTGGGTGAAGCAACGTTGTTGGGACCGGAGTTGAATACGTATGACTACGGAAAAGATTCAAATGATCAAACAACGTATAAAAACCTCACAAAATCGATTAAAAGAGTTATCTTGATCTTCCGTGAAAGGACGTGGAATTGATATAGGAGATCATGTGTTGTTAAGAAGTTGCTCCATGGAAAGGAGTTACAAGATTTGGAAGGAGAGGAAAACTTAATCCTCGATTCATCGGTCCATTTTAATCCTCGATCGAGTAGGGTATGGCCTATAGACTCGCTTTCTGCTTGCAAATATGTCTCGTGTTCATAACGTTTTTCACATATCTATGTTACGTAAATATGTGAAAGACCCGAACCATATTATTGAGTTAGAAGCCGGACGAAATAGCGGAAGATTTGGCGTATGAAGAGGTTCTGTTCAAATTTTGGATAAAGAAAGAACATATTCTACGCTCCAAGGTTATACCTCAAGTCAAAGTTTTATGGAGGAACCACGATGTTGAGGAAATGACTTGGGAGTTAGAATCGAAATGAAATCAAGGTATCCTTACCTCTTCGACATACCAGTGACGTACCCTAATTTCGAGGGCGAAATTTCATAAGAAGGGAGGTTGTAAGACCCGCTTTTATAAATAAAGATGAATTTTCTATAAATATTATTTTGAATATTATGGAATAAATTTGATATAATGTTATAGTTGTGGGTAATATTTATAAATTTTGCAAAGTATGCAAGTTGTTATAAAATATTCATTTTGGTGGGGAATATTCTTTTTGTTAGGGAATATTCGCATGATGGCTCAATCATTGGTGGACCCCACAACATTATCATTCGGATTGAGAAAACGACAAAATATTTTTATAAAAATAACTACGGAGGTATTTACCGTTAAAACTGTTGAACTACCCGTTGGTAAAAGTACGATGTCTGGCGTGGTTGCGTAGTAAGACACGGTATTGATTATTGATGCTTACGTGAGAAGTCACTCAAATATGCTTTCAATTATTGCACACGATAATTCACGCATCATATCTCTTATATTATTGATTCAATTATTGTCACAAGATCATCTCGTATAATATGTTATAGTATTAAATCAATAATTGAGGCGATAAGTTATAAATGATTAATAATTATAGAAAGATTAAATATGTGTTATGATTTGTGGTAAGTTTGATTATTTTATGGGGGGCTCATATGTCATCATCTAAGAGTCTCTTCATGATAGTATTTACCTTCGTCAATAGTAATTACCCTTGTGAATAGTATTTACCTTCGTTAATAGTAATTACCCTTGTCGATAGTAATTACCCTTGTCGATAGTATTTACCTTCGTTAATAGTAATTACTTACCGGACGCCGAACCACTTGTCGTTTCACATTACTGAGCGCCGAACCACTTGTCGTTTCACATTACAAAGCGCCAAACCAATTCGTCGAGCCACTGCGCTTTTTCACACTACGAAGTGCTAAGCTAGAAATCTTCTATAAATAGAGGGCTAGGGCTTCATTATTTTTCATTTAATTCATTCAAACTATAGAGAGAGAAAGTATAGAGAATAAGAGAGAAAGAAGAAGAGTATTTTATTACTACACTTTAATAAAGATTCAATCTCCTACCAAATGTAAGGGGTGTTATTCTTTCTTATTCATGAAGAGAACTGCATTGTTATTCCATTGCTTATTTATTCATTGGAATAACTTTGTATCGCTGTTTTTACCTATACTTGGTGACATTCTTCTATTATTATTACATTGGAACATCACTGTATGTGTGTGTTTTACAGGAGGACTGGTTAAAATCTTTATTATTACTGTTGGAACATCACATGCATGTGTTTTACACAGGACACGGTTTAAAATCTTTATTATTATTCATTGGAACATCACATGCATGTGTTTTACCGGATCCGGGTTCCATCTTTATTATTCTGTTGGAACATCTGTCGGTGTGAATTTCACGACACCGTTCCGTTATTTATTATTACATTGGAATAACACATGCATCATGGCCTATCGCATGCATGGTGATTTCTTTTGTTATTCCATTCTTTATTATACCCGGTTAGTTAAAACTTTGACTTCTATACTCCATGAAATTAGTAGAATATCCTTGATATTTGCGTTTCATCCGATATCTTTTCATGGAAATATTCTTCCGATCATTCTTGAATTTTACTCTACAAAAGCAGTATCACGTTGACAATTTGGACCATAATAATTCACGGATAAAATAATTCTTGAACTTGTTTTATTGAATTCTTATATCATTGTCATCATCCTCGTATTTATATTTTTTGAAAGTCATCTGTGGCCTATAGTGCATAGATGGACTTGGTATGATTATGACCGAGGAGACTATTTCGATTGTAATCATGGTAGTAATGTTACAAATGATGTGATAAAAAAAATCTCGATTATGGTAGTAGTGCATTGATGGAAAGTTGTTGGCATGATCATGACCATTAATGAATACACAAATATTCTTGGCGCCCAGAATGCATGAATAATTGTGGTCGTGATACTAAAGAATATTCTTGGCCGTAGAAGCGAGGGGTGATTCGATGATGTGGAATATTTATTAAAGTGAGTCTCAAATTTATAATGATGATGAAAAACCTTTAAAACCTAAAAGATAGTAGACTTTATTTTCTACTTGACTCTTTTAATGGATTGCATATTCATTGCAGATTAAAGCTGGTTGTCATTGTATTTTATCGGTTTAACATTATTGAAGACTATTGATAATTTATTACGCATTATCTTAGTCATAATATTTCTTCTTGGGCTAGTTGAGCTCACCCTTTCTTTTCACCGTTCTCTTGAGGAAATGATAATATAAATTTGGGACGAGTCTGGGAAGCAGTGATGGTCTGAAGATAGCATTAGTAGTCCTCACTATTCGTAAAATAGTGTGATAATAATCATAATGAGGACTTTTTGTTTGAGTTTGTATAATATCTAGTAGAGCGATATTTGTATTTAAACTCACGATTTATGTCGTATTGTACCTGTGATTATGTTAATAAGTTGTATTTAAATTACATACCATGTAAGTGGCGACTCAAGATGGGTGATGTATACCTAATTTTGGGGCGCCACACTAGACAGAATGTGAAAATCTGAATTACAATTATAGTACTCTCCATCTATACCTCCATTTTTAACTTAGTCATGCAAGTATTATCAATCTTGCACCAACTCCCCTAATAGTAACAAGAATGTGAAACAATAGTATACATATGTGAACAAATAGTTATAATCATGTGAAATAATAGCAATCAATTGCTCATTTATCCCAAGTTAAATACCGATTGGTTAATATAACCTCCAAACATTAATTATTATCGAAATAATTGTCGATTTTCACTAACACAAATAATTCCAACACAATGAAACTATTTTTATCAAAAATATAAATTTTGAAATTTCGAAATTTGACTTTTCCCGAAAAAGTCAACTGTTAACTTTTTGACCAAATAGTGAATTCCGGAAAATTTTGTGTTTATTGACTATTTTTACTAATTTCATTGTTCCGGACTCAAATATCACGTCCGCGTCTCCAAATTCAACTCCGAACACAATTTCAATTCTAATAACATTCATCATTAATATTATAACTCACAATATTTATCAACCAGGGTCGTTCCCGGGAAAGAGGGCTTTCAATAAAGATTTCTCCTATCACAAGCATGATTAGGTGACCAAACCTCTCTTGGCGAACTTCTAGACATTGTAAATATTGCGATTTAATAATATGAATAACTTTTGTCGTCTCAATTATTGATTTAATAAAATAACATATTATGCGCAGATGATCTTATGACAATAATCGAATCAATAATATGAGAGATATGATCTGAGCAATTATTGTAGCAATAATTGAGTATAACCTGAGTGACTTCTCAAGTAAGCATCAATAATCGATATCGTATTGCTACTTATGCAACCACGCAGACATCGTATTTTTACTACCGGGTAGTTCAACGATTAACGATAAAACTTAGTTGTTATTTTTTCATAAAAGTATTTTTGTCGTTTTCTCAATTCGACAATAATTTCATTGTGGGGGTCCACCAATGATTGTCTTAGTTATCTGAATATTCCCTGTTAAAATGAATATTCCCCGACCAATCGAATATTATATAACAACTTGCGTACTTTGCAAAATTTGTAAATATTACCCACAACTATAACATTATATCAAATCCACACCATAATATTCAAAAATATATTTCGAGAAAATTTAATCTTTATTCAAAAAGTTGGGGTCTTACAACATCTTAGCAGCACCTCCAACAAACAATCAACTATCAACAAGAAGTCAGGGCCTAAGGGGTCCTTGTCCGAAGGGACTAAATGAAGTTTCAAGCCTGCTGGGCTTGAAGAGTTCTTAGGGAACTAGAGGAGTTCTAAGGCTGCTATCCTTGAAGCGTTCTTAGTGAACTGAAGTTCCAAGGCTGCTGGCCTTGAAGGAATCTTAGTGATTCAGGGTGCTGCCATTCCTTAGTGGAAATCCTGCTAGTTGAAAGCAGAATAGTGGATTAGGAGCTTGAGTTTGTGAACCACTTAAAATCCATTGTGTCTTTTACTTTATGTCATTTACATTATGCATTTAACTGTTATAACTGCTATGTATGTATTAACTGCTTACCACTGAACTAACTCTAAGAACAATGTACGTATGATTATGAATATATCAATGAAGGGGATATTTTACTTATTTCGCTGTGCTTGAGAAAATTCTTATATTTGTTTAATGTTAAATTGTTAGCAATACAAAATAAACGAGAAAAGTATTTGAAATAAAAAAGGATCTATTCAACCCCCTTCTAAAACTATTGTGTGCCTACTAGGAACTAACAAAATCCTATTCTAATTCAAATTGGACAACATAACACCCAAATCAGCTCTCTCACCCTGACGTCTAGTGTCCCCCGCGCTAGAGGTGCAGAAAATCTGATGGTCTGATTCTAACTTTTGCTACACAAATAAAATTGCAAATAAAGGGTTTAAATGTATATGGATATGAATATATAGAAAGAATGAGTTTCGAAGACGGCATACAATTAAAATAATTAATATTGATCGTATACTTTGGAACAAAAGGAGAAGGATATATAACGGTAATCATTATTTTGTTGTTTTTGTTGTATAGTTGAAATCTGTAGAGAGTTGTGATAGAATTTTAAACCCAAACCTTGTACGTACATGAACAAATTACTTATCACGATATTCAGTGCCATTAAAAATAAGCATGGGAGTTATTCTCTAGTATTTTTCAAGTAATTTGAACTATATATGGTTACTTTATTATACTCTCATTCTTCATAGTATTTTTCAAGTAATTGATGATAATATTGAGTACAACACCATCTTTTTGTTTTGGATATGGAATGCCAATGGCCAATGGGCGATCATGCTCTATCCTCCAATTCTAAGCCCACAAGAAATGAAAACTGCCAAATAATGTGACGTGTCATCATTTAATAGGTGGCATGGCTTAATTGGGTTAGCCAGATTCATGTCAAAATCTGTATTTGTTCCCAATACTTTGGGTCCTAGATTCTACGTACTCCATCCAACTTCCTTCCGTTCCGTTGGGAAATGGTAAATAGAAGAATGTTATATGTATATTCCGTACCAGTAGATCAAGAAAGTTGCTCACCTAATGACAAACAAGCAAAAGGTTAAAACCCTGATGAATTAAGTACAATCATTCCTTTACTCTCAATCGTTTCTGCTACCTAGTTGATATGTCAACAATTGAACTCATAAACAATTTTACTTCTTCCGTCCCATAATATATAACATTTTAGAATTATGTATAAGAATTAAAAATATAATTATATATCATTAAATATAATATTAATTATTCATGAGGAGTAATTTTAAAAAAATTGTGATTAATTCTCCTAGGCTATGTTTGTTTGTAAGGATTATAATTCCGAGATTATTAATTCTAAGATTATAATTATAATTCCAATACTATAAAGCTATTTTATAATTCCTAAAATAATAATTTCAAGTTTAAATTTGAAAATAAACAAGACACTTGAAATTAATAATTTTATCCCAAGTATAATCATTACAAACAAACATAGCCCTAGAATTGACCTTTTTACCTGATTATCTGTTATTTTATCTGAAAAAAATAGTTTATTTTTTTGTAATCCTTTCATATTTTGTAACATATTACCGTTTTGTTTTATTTCAGTGTTTTGGACTATACGATAAAAAAAAAAAAAAAAAAAGGTTTGTTCATTTCCTAAATTATCTCACATAATTTATTCCTATAGACTTCAAAACTATTATTAAATTTCAAATTATAAATAACCGTAAAATCCAACTGTACATTATACTAACACACACATCGCGAGACATGATATAATTAATAAAACAAAGACAGTTGTCATATAGGAATAGGAGTACAGACGTATATTTTTGAAGTATGTGCAATTAGCTGACAAAATTTCATTGTATTTGTATATGAGCAAATTTAGGAGGGTGCTTTATAGTATCTGTCTCTTTTCAACACAGCATAGCATTTGCATGCCACGACAAGAGGCCTTGAAATTACAACGCCTATATGAAGTTCACGTGTACATATCAAACATGTCAACTCTTGATTGGACGCTCAGATTTCTCGCATCCAATCCACCTACGGACCTACACCTCATGCTCTATTCATAACTACATTATTTGATATTAATTATAAAAATAATTAAATATATTATTTATTTATTTTCTTATTTTTTGATAAACTTTTTTTATTTATATTATTACTTGTAAACAATTAAATAAAAATTTATTTGGTATTAATTACAAAAATAATTAAATTTATTTTGGCCAACTTTTCTAATTTATTTTGACATGTTGTTTTATTTAGAATAAATCTTTCATTTTCACCATAAATTATTTCCTCAATTTTCACGTAAAAAAGTCACATGGGATGATTTGTGCCACATAATAATTTTTTTTACACGTATGCAACTGATGTGGACATTTATGTTAAAAGTCAACAGACTTAACGGATTTTTTAACGTTTTGTAAGAAAACAAAAGTTCAATGAATTGACCATAAGAATTTTTTTTTTTAATAACTTATTTATACGCTGACATAAAGTAAAGTGATAAAAAAAAACATTTAATCCGAAAGAATTGTCTGTCTATATTATGGTTTTGAGTCATTGCCTTCGTCTTGGTATGGCTTCATGCCCAAGGCCTAATAAAGTTATGTTTATTGTTGTTGTTGTATGTCAATTTTGATTGATAAGCGAGCCAAGCCCATTATGTCATCATATGACTTTCACATGGCTTTCCTTTTATCAAAGACAATGAGTAACTTCTCTTTGTACAGATTGTACTGTACAACTATGTTTTGTATATGTATCCAAATTATGTTTAAAATATTGAATTCTATAAAAAAAATTAATTGAGATAAATATTACTGTATATATTTTTTGAAAGACAATAGAAAAAAAAAATTAGACCGGTCGCCAGTAAATTGTCGCCGAAAAAGTACTCTTGTCTACACTAACTCCATTAATCCACTTGCTCCGCTTTCAATTACTCCCTCCGTCTCGAAAAGAATAAACATAAATTAAGAATTTTTTTTAAAAAAAATATTCATAGTAATCCCATAAAATTATATTATATGATGAGATTTAGGGGTGGGCAGGTAAAAAATCGATCCGAACCTAGGACTGATCGAACCTAAACCAAACCAACCGAAATCTGAAATTACTCAAATTTTGGTACCAATATCGGAACCGGTTGGACCAAAGATATCGAATCGAAACAGTATTCTAGGTTAGAATGGATTTTTACTAGGAAATTAATATAATTATTATTTTTATTATTATTATTAATTTATTATTATTATTATTTTTATTATTATAATCATTATTTTATTATTATTATTATTATTAAATTATTAATAAAAAAAAATTAGAAAAAGCGGTATATACAAATCCCCCGGTTCGGTTTATCTTAGAACCATAAAATCTTAGGACCAAATCCAAGTCTAAAAATCGGTATATCTGGATTTTTTTGTATCTTAAACCGTCGGTTCGGACCGATCCGGTTCGTCCAAAAACCGAATCATTTGTCCACCCCTAATGAGATCTTTTAATTTTTTTATATTAATAACTTACTAAATAATATATTTTCCCGTTATTTTATGTACGTTAGTTCATTTTTTTAAGGATAAAAAAAATCATTTTTTAAATTATTTTTTTAATTTGAACTTTACGGGCCGGGTATTATTTGACTAATATTCCCCATAAACCCAACTAAACCCTAGCCTCTCTCTCTCTCTCTCTCTCTCTCAACCAAACCCTAGCTCTCGGTCCTCTCTCCGGTCGGAATCATCTCTCAACTCCAGTAAAAACTATTCAAGGTATACTCGTTTCCTTCATCTCCAGTAAAAACCTTTGGTTGTAATTTGCAGTTTATATAGGGTTTGTACATGCAAGTGTATGCCTTTAAGATTTCTCTGTAGATTCTTATAGTCGCTCTTTTCACCTAAAATGAGAAACAAAACCTTTTGATAGACTGATAGTGTATTATCCAGCTTAGATAATATATATGTTGTTGTAACATTTTAATTAATTATTGAACTGATTCTAACTAGCTCAATTAATAGACTAATTAACACTATTGTTTATCAACATTTTATGAATTTTTTGTTGTTCCTTTTATTTGATGGATTGCACCAAATTGGTGCAGTTTTTTTTGTTGCAATTTGCAAGTCTTGTAGCTTTAGTTTTTCTTTTTGTTGGTTTTGTTTTTTAAACTCTGTGCAATATATCTATATAGATATATTTGAAAGTAGTATTATGTATTTAAGCTGTTCGCCTAATGAAAACTGGTGATAATTAATTTGTATGTTGTTCTGTTCTCACTTGTTAATTTGATCATAGTGTACTTTATAACGAGATCGGGCCAAGACAATGGCCGAAGAAACACAGATACAAGAAGCTGGAAATGTCCCAATGAAGAGAAAATTAGGGCACAAAAAGGGCAGTAAAGGAAAGAAAAAGTTAAAAGTGTTTAAGGGCTCTGGAGAGAAGGTTAAAATAGATAAGAAAATGCAAAAATTATTTCGCAAAAGGGCAAGAGACTATAATTCAGATGATGATGAGGAACCTACCCCTGTGATTACACATAGAAAGGAACAGTCACATGGTAAAGAAGAGGTTTTTGATGATGGATCTTCTGATGGAGGAGAGGACCATGGGGATGTTGGTGAGGATTTTGAATTTTCTGAAGATGAAAATGGTGAAATTCAGCCTGGGATCACAAAGTTTGCTGAAGGTTGTAAAGCATTCAAAATGGCATTTAAGAAAATCACGAAGAAGAGTGTTTCTGACGATGTATTGGTAAGCCTCTTAATTTTTGTTACTACCTCTGATCTGTCATCTATATATTTGTATGAAAGTAAATGTCTTTGCAGGGTCCTGTATTATCAGCACACAAAAAGCTTATAGCTGAGAAACTTGCTGATGAAGAAGCAGAATGCAAGGTTAAAGGAGAAGCAAAGAAGGAAAAACACATGGTATTTTTTTTTCTTATTACCCTCTCTCTCTCTCTCTCTCTCCAACACCAGGTGCATTTAGGCACGAATTTTGTTGTATTTACTGTTATATTTCCTTCTACGAGAATCAGTTCATCTGTTTTACATTTCTTCTTAACTGAAAAAGGTAGGTGAGAAGGGACATGCGAAGCCTGCTAATTTGTTGGACACATATGAAAAGTTTCTTATAGGAGTTGCTACAAAAGGAGGTAACTGTATTGCCTTTGTATGCTGAAATTTATTTGATAAGGATATCATTTTTTCTATCCTATTTTAGGCTCTCCCAAACTAACTCGGTCTTCACTAATTCCATGTATTTGGCTGGATTTTCAGTGGTCAAATTATTTAATGCTGTAAGTTACTGTTTTGATTTGAAGTCATTATTCCTTATATGTCTGCCTTATCCAAGTTACTGGATTTTGAACTTACATTTTATTATATCTTATATACAGGTGAACAAGGCACAAAATGCTCAGAAAGGATTGAATCCTTCAAGGTCTAAAGATGCAAAAGGTATGTGGAAGTGTGGATACTGTATAATGCATTCCTAAAGAACCTCATTGACCTTACTTGCTGAGATAGTTCTCTTGTTAAACTTATAATATGATACATGGTCTGAATAGTTTTGTTTATAAATTTCCAACTGCTACTAAAATTGATTTGTATTCTTTTTCTTAGAGCACATATTACATGTGATATTTTTGTTTGTATACATTGAAATTTTGGTACCTTCATGACAAATGTTTCTGAATTTCATTGTAATGGCCAATATCCTGTATTGAAGTCAGCCTTATTATTTTTACGACCAACTGGTGTTCAGTAACAAGGGTGACTTGATCGTGCTTTGGCTCAATTACATCACAGGGGCATTTAGCTACGAGCATTTAGGATCACATAAAAATCATTAACATTGCTTCTCCCATTTCACTAAACATCCAAATGAGATTATTGCTAACTATTATAGAGTAGCAAGAAAATATTATTATGTACCCTTTTCAGCCCCCATTTATCTATGATCTTTAAATTATTGTTCTCTTTTTGTGATGAGGAACCTACAGCCACAACCTTTTGGTGTGCAGTGGTTAAACTACCTATTGCGCTTAATACCCCCAAACCACACACACGGTAAGTCCACAGTATACTATTGTTGGGTGGTCCCTAAGTAGATCATTATTTAATTGGAGTACTGAACCACGACCTATGCTTTTGAAGATACTTATCACTTGGCTCACTCTATCTATGATCTCTGAATTACAGGACTACAGATTTCAACTTGTATTTGATTATTTGAAAAGCTTTAGTCAGGAAATTTAACAATTGATTCATATTAATCACAATTGCCCATATGGCGATTTTAATGCTTTAACTAATATATATATATATATATATATATATATATATATATATATATATATATATATTCATAAAACATATACACAATACTTTTCAAGTTTGTCATGTTGCAGTTGGACACCCTTTGTTTGCATCCACATTTCAAATCTTACTAAAAAGGTAGTTGCTTTATTTTTTTTTCAATATTGTTCTTTTCGTTTCTTTCTTCCCTATTATTTTGGTGTGTGGGAAGGCAAGTAAGAAAATGTTATTGTAATTTATTGCATTGTAAGCCACACTCCATTTCACTACATCTTTCTATTGCAAGACTTGAATTTTGTTCTTCCTCCAAAACTGGGAGAGCAGGAGATCACAATTGAATTGCACTGCTTGTGGTCACCTTTTCAGCTTTTGAGGCAATCTCTTCAGCTAATTACGTATTTTTTGAAAGCTAATTCCAGTATTTCTGCGCTACTTAGTCCACCATTTGTACAAGGAAACCGATCTATACTTGCTTTGTTTGAACTTTGGAGTTGCTTGTAGAACCGGGTTCTGGTGATTCTTATTTGCTATGGAGTTTGTTTCCTGACAAGTACATTGGCATTTGAGTTGCTATGAATCCAGCTAATTTATTCCTCCATTTCATTGTTGAATCGACACATACTATTCTTTATAGCATTGTTTCAATTCTGAACATAGTGAATATTCTCTTAACCTGCCAGTAATAAAGAAGCGAAGGAAGGAAGCATTCTTTTCAGAGTTGAGCAAGATGCCATCCCAATCGGCAGATACTTCCGCCAAGGTTCTCTCTCTCATTTAGTTGCATATTCCTTGAACTTCACCACAAATTATTTTCAAATATACGCAATCCATCAGTTGGTAAACTGGAGGTATTGGCATGTAAATGTGCATGGTGTTCTGCCATTTCCACCTGTACTAATCACTTATTACTTCTTTTTTTCAAATGTAGGTGGATGGTGAGGGTCCTGCATGGGCTCCATTACGTGATAATTACATGCTAACAAATTCTAAGTTGAAGGACTGGGATAAGATGCCAGTAAGGATTCCCAAACTTCTCTTGGTGAATGTTCACTATTTCGGTTCTTTCTTCATGTTGTAATTATTTTTATTAATTTACATCCAATATGAATGTAGGAGACAACTTTAGCGGCAGATGACTTTGGGATTTCAGCAGACAGTTCATCCGATGAAGTAGATTATCTTTTGGGAAGTCTGTAACATTTTTCTTTTGAACGAGTTTTCATTGTGTAGGAAATATCACTATATTTGTGTCATTGGAATGGGTTGTATAATAATATAGTGCAATCATTATCTCTATATTAGTTACTGCAGGAAATATTATTCGATCCATAAAAGAATTGTAAGAGTAACAATGGCAGTCTCCTTGTTTATATTTCTATTTGGTGGCATAGTGTTGCTACAAAAATATAAATACCTATGGTAGTTTATAAGGTACTCCAAGATTTTGGGCCATCTCAATTGGGAAAGTATGATGGATCAGGCAGTGGTAAATAGGCACATAATCTTTGTCGTAAGATGCCATAAAGCAGCTTTCACAATATGTAAATGTTCCATTCACGTTAAAATTAGAGCTTACATCAACTGAAATAATTAAAAATGCAATAATTATTAGTTGCATGTTCTCTCTAACTGTTCTGTAATGTTGTGCTATACATGTCAAACAAAAAGGAAAAGGTTACAAACGCAAGCTTCAACCTTCTAGGAAACGAAAAGCCGCATTTTTTGCATCCATCATGTTTGGGGCTGCTTCTATACTAATCCTGCATATACAAGTAATTGAAAAATGAAAATATTACAACAAGAATCTTCATGCCTGACCTCACAGCTGATATGGGCTTACCCGTAGAGCAACACCATTTGCTTCATATATCCACAGAGCAGGACGAAACTTGAGAGTTAGTTTTTGTAGACATGGCAAACCCTATGGGTAAAATGTACAGTTCATGAAGGCCAGAGCATATGTCCAATCCTCCGGGAAAAAAGGTTGACCATCCGAACTTTCCTATAAGAACACAAAAAGAACAAAAGGGTGCTGCTAAAGAGTGATTACAATTTAGCACGCTATCCTTGTGGTAAAGATCATTCTTTTCTTTCTGGTTATGGGGAATAAGGTTTCTGTCTTTGAGATTCAGCAGTGAAATCAGCTTTATACATCCACCTTTATCTGAAGCCCCTGTAATACAATGTTATATATGTTGTCCACTCCCAAGGAAATAATGCATCAATGTCATCCATTCCCACATAATATTATCGGTGTTGGCATTGATCATTTCTTTCCTAGTGCATATGGTACAGATTTTATTCTCAGAAGCTTCGGGTTTGGCTCAATGGGTCATAATCAAAAGCATCACCAGCCTTGATAAAGCGTCCCTTCACACGCTTTCTTACATCAGCTCGTGCCTTGCGTGTTTCATACCTTACTCTCTTCTCAAATCTACATTTTAAAATAGGAAGAGAGGCAAATATCAATAATAAAGAGAAGGATATATATATATATAAGCTACTTAGCACAAAAGCCTAAGTCCCACACACGAGTGACCTGAAACTCAAAAGTCAAACCTACTAAAAGAAAAATAAACTCGAAATCTCAATCGAATGTACTGATGCACATGTCACAGGTAAAAGAATTGTGGATTGAATTGCAAAGAAGCGGTAGAAAAAATGATTCAGTTTACTAAATTTTGGAAAATATGAACCGACACTAATCTTACTTGCGCGTCTTCTTCTTTTCCTTGTAACGCTGGACAGCACTACTCCTGGTATCCGAAGCCAAGGAACTTTCAGTACCTTGGGGACACCATGGTGGTGGCTCTCCATTGAGAAGCATTGAAGAGGCTCCACAATCTTGATATTCACCAGCACTGCTCTCTCCTGTGAGACCTGAAAATGAAATATTTGAGGCTTGCCTTGCGAAGCAAGCCGGTTCCGTCTTACAGCTCATCATGGAATCAGCAGATGCTGCATGGCTGCCTGTAGGTTGCACTAGATTTTCCAATCCAACCAATGATCCCTGGCAAAGAAAATATAAATGTTAATGCAAGTACATATTTATATTTAGTTCAAGTTAAAAAATTCACCAAATCAAATTGGAAAAAGGTTGTTTTAACCACTACAAACACTAGTGACACCTATTCAATCAATTGAACACATCTACTTGACTGACAACCTACATGCACATCAGCACAAAATAATCATGAAAGAAAAGCTCTTTTCAGCATTTAAAGCTGTGAGCACCTTATCCACTTGAGCACATCTACTTGACTAAATATATACCATTAAGATTTAGGTGCAAGAAGTTGGCAAGCATTTAACTTGCACATTGACAGAAAAAGGCAATTAGAATAAAAATTTACAGGATTTTGGTGAAAAATTAAAAGAAAAAGGAATCATGAGGTATTCCAATCATCACAATAATGACACCTCAAGCAGCACATCTACTTGACTGAAAAGATGCAGATATGCACAAAATAAACATGAATGAAAGGCTCTTTTCAACATTATAAGCTGTGAGCACCTTATCCACTTGAGCGCATCTACTTGACTGAATATATACATTAGATGCAAAAAGTTGGCAAACATTTAACTTGCATATTACCAGAAAAGGCCATTGGTATATAAAAGATTTACAGTATTTTGGTGAAAAAGTAAAAGAATAAGGGAATCATTAGGTATTCCAATCATCACTATTAAAGGATTGTATCATTTATGAAGCCTCAAGAGCCAAGACAATAAAAGGAGCTCATTTGTTAGAGGCGGAAGAATATACCAAACGTGATAAACAATCAAGAATGAGGGACGATGGAAATTATACAGCTCCAGATAAGTTCATAGGATAAATCAAATGTCATCCGCAAATACAGGGAGTTGGTGTTCAACGGGAATCTGATACAGTCATTTAGCACCTCTGTTGCGTAAACTATTGGGGTTTCTGGTTTTCAGAATGCATGACACCAGCCTCATGGTCATTCACATATATATGCACTCAAAGCATGAAATCTAAGCATGTTTATAATATTACTAGGGGTGAGCATTCGGTTATTATCCGAACCGAATAAGAATTTCGGTTATAACCGAAAACCGAAAATACACTGTTTTAACTATCCGAACAAGTAATCGAAATTTGTACTAACCGAATAACCGAATAGGTTATTCGGTTAATAACCGAATAGATTTATTTCCTCAGTCTCTCTCTCTCCATGTAATTACTAGCACATAGCAGTCTCCATCTTCAATTTCTTCCAAGGTATACCTAATCTTCGCGGCTTTCACTTCCATATATATACACATACATGAACTTGAAGCTATTGATTCCTCCTCATCGCTCAATCGATTTTCTCACCACAATCATAGCCATAACAACCACAATAGTCACCGGCATAGACAGGATCTTGACGGATGTGATCCTCTTTGACGTTCGTCGATCTGTGATGGTGGTATCATTTCCCCCCAAAATCAACTTCATCTTTTTCTCTCTCTGTTTCCATGTACTCTCAGCTCTCTTTTATTATGAACTGACCCAAAAGGCAAAAGGCCATCATGAATGAGCTCTAGAAACCACAAATGGAGATGGGTTCAAACTCTTCTTCTTCTTCCACGGTTCCACCTCGTCTGATTCACTCAATTGGTTGAAATTTGGTAAGAAAATTTACTTTGAGGATGTGGGTGTCGGAGTTCCGGCCAAATCCGACAGTGGGTCTTCGTCGACCGAAGTTGATTTTGGGGAAATGGGCCGAGAGAATTCAAGAGTAAGAGACTGAGTGCTGTGGAATTATGGATAAGAGTAATGAATGAATGGGCTGAGTGCAGAGTCTTATTTTAACAAGTATTGTTCGGTTATTCGGTTAAACCGAATAACCCAAAACTAATACCCGTAAAAACTAACCGAAAACCGTATAAAAATTCGGATATAACCGAAATAGTAAAAATAACCGAATTGTCAAAATATTTCGGTTAAATTATTTCAGTTGTGTTCGGTTTTTCGGTTATACCCGTTTTTTTCTCAGTCCTAAATATTACAACACTAGACCATGTAAATACCAAAATTTGAATTGTAGCTACCATAGAGATCGACTGTTGAAAAATAGAGAAGTATTGAGAAAATGGTTGTTGACATATATAGCAGGTTTCAATGTGGTGATGAATGGTTATTATTGAGGCCATTGAGCTGCTAAGAATTAAAGGACGCAAGTAACCATTCTGGACCATATATGGTATATGGCTTGTCCTTGAAGCAAATAAGAGATGCAGAATATATATATATACACAGAGAGCTTCCTATGCGGGTGGTCTGCATGCGGACCACCTTTAGCGACACACAAAACCGTCGCTAAACCCGTCGCCATAGAGTCTGAACCGTCGCCATAGCCCAGAATCATCGCTATAGACCGGTTTAGACCCTACGTCGATGGGTTTAGCGACGGTTTTGTCTATCGCTAAAAGTGGTCCACATGCGGACCACCCGCATAGAAAGCGGCTTGTATATATATTTCTGCAAGTAGAAAGAAACATGAAGCTACATAAAAGACATGAAAGGTAATGCAACAATTATTAACACAAAGACGAAGCATTATGAAATGGGATTATCAGACCTTGTGTACTTAAAATAAAACTCGTTTAAGAGAATATGCATAAAATCAATTATGGAATATAGAAAGCCAATTTTCAGCTTCATGAGAATGTGCGAGGACAACAGACCATCTACACCCATTTATTTTTTTATTCAAGCAAAATTTAATGAATGTGAAAAAAGGCAGAAAAAATGTGTTGTTGTGTTTTCTTTTGGTAAGGGCAGAAAGATGTTACAGCTATGAACGAAAGACAATCAAAAAAATCGACAAAGAAATAACACTTTGAAACAGATAAGTGTAAAATCTGACAAAGATTATAAAGATAAAATAAACAATTCAATATAGATGGAAGTACCTCAGCAACATATGCATCCTGGCAGTTGGGATTGGCACCAAACAATCCCTTCATCTCAAACAAGCTATCAATCCCATCATTATTGAAAAGATGTTGCGGATCATTATGACCAACACCAAAGAGTTCTTCATATTTCTCAATATTCAGGTCAAGTTCATCCATATTGAAGTCCTCATAAAAGTCATCATCTTCACGTAGTTCAAGCTCTTTTGCTCCAGAATATCCAATCTGCATGTTCATTAGGGAAAAAATGTTAAAGAAATCATAAAGAGAGGAGTAGGAAGATTTTATAGGCTTGACCTTCTAACAAAAATTTAAATTCCTTGGAGAATGTGTCTGATTATGGATTAATGGTCCTTAAGCTGTATGGTAAGTCTTCTTTCTTCAGTGAGATGCTGAGAACCATAACTTTTACCCAACTTCCCCATCTCTTTTGCTAGTTGATAGTTATTTAAAATGTTAACTTGTGCGTAAGGACACACAAGTTCACTTCAACTTTGCATCTTTACTCCTGTGATTTTCAAGCATTTTCTTGATGGGATAGCCCTTCAATATCTTAAGCATAGGAATCCCTCCTGTGAACCTCTCATTATTTGTTAGTATTTTTTTTTATCTCTAAGTTACTGTTTGCTTGCTTACCTAAAGCCAGCAGCAATTCTACTCTCTTTTTCCACTCTTTTTGTTTCTTCTTGTGAGATATATAGGCATTTTAATTGCTTTACTATATTTGACAATAGGGTTCATTTCATATTAGAATTACAGATGCATACAAAATTCATAGTTTATAAGGAATAAATAGAAACATAGTAAAATAAGAGTAGAAGATTTGATAATTTGACACAACTAGGGATAAGTATCCATGGGTGAGAATAAAAGGATGGTGACTAGAGTTATCCGTAGAATGAAACTGGGGAAAGATGATATTGAAAAGAATAGCAAATATACACAGACATGAAGGAAAGGTTTAACAAGATAGCTATTAGGCCAAAAGCAATTGCTGTGTTTTCACGTGTAACAAGATTGTAGTTCCTAAAACGAGGATGCGGTCTAGTATAAGCTGCAAACTACAGAACGTCAGAGTAGAGACATCTCAATGAGCATCTTTGACAAGCTCACAAGAGAAATGAACAATGCTGATACTGTTCAAAGAAATTGAGAGACAAGTATACAGTTAGGTATTGAAAGTTGTGGAACTTACAAGAGAGGCCTAATTTCCAACATGTCAGGAATCTTTGTCACAAGAGACAACAATAATAGTAGATTCTCCACCCAAGAAGAAGTCAAGTCCCTGTATACCCTATTGAATAACATGTATCCCTACACGGAAAAATATCCAAAATCATCATTTACCTTGGATAATGTAGATTTTGTGGATTTGATTGGCTGGTCTGCATTGTCTACCTTGTTGTCAAGTTGAGGCATTGAGGATCCCTTCCAAAAGTTTGAGTTATTTACATTCTCTAAACCTTTCGCATCAATAGATAAATCTTGATCTCGACCATTGTTGCTTCCTGAAGGGGCTACAGAGTTTGCGAGACTATTATCAGTAATGCTCATTGAATCCATTCCCTGGTCCAAGAGAAAAGACCAGATACTCAAAAGTTCAACAGCTGAAGGGCAGCCTGAGTAGCAGTTCACCGATTGCCTCTTATGTGTGGAACCTGAATTAGAGCCACCATGCCCCATCCAATCACAATTCTGACAGAGTGACAAACTTTCCTCGACACATCTAACAAATGCTGGTTGTAAATTGCATCTTTCACACACCAGTGTCCTAGAATGGCGTCTTGAAAGTGCATTTGCAGAATGAACATTGCGGTCACAGGATAAACATAAGCAGGCAGCATCAGATCGACAATACACCATTGATCGTTGTTCCCCGCAAAAATCACACAGATAACTCATGTCTCAAGTTCAACTAAATTTTCTTCTAGATCAAAATTTTGAAAAATAATACAACTGACAGGATTGCGACTCTCTAGCAAGATAACATGTATTAACCAATAACAAGTTTCCTAGATGAATCTATACTCATCAGCAGCTATGCTTACAAAACCTCAACTGGAAACCAATCCAGTTTCATCCCACTAAGGTAAAGCAATCTGCGCCAAAAAAAGGTGAAAATGGAAATTAATAAGATTCAAGAATTACATCATTGGCCTACTAGATAACTTTTACTGAATAAGAATATGCTCTACACCAAGAATCAAGAAAAAAGGTCAGTTTTTATAAGGGTGTTGCTGCTAAATGTCAAGAAAAAAAACAGATCTTAACAGAAAGAATTCTCTAATATGATGGCTAAAATGAAAAAGATGCTAAAGCCATAAAATCTAAACAGATACCCAAAGGAGATAAAAGTGGCCCACCAACATAATGAGCATCTAGAATCTAGGCAAAAAGTAGAGAAGAATTTGGAACACTGCTGGGGTGTTCAAAATCAGCACAATCATAAAGAAGAATAAAGAATCTGAGACTGGGAAAAACAAGAATTTAAAAGAGAAAGCAAACAAACTTACAATCCCATTTTAATTATTTTTTTCTTCACGTGCAAAATGATATTAAATAGATTCTCAAAAATAAAATTAAGATGAAAGAACTTGTCCAAGAAATGAAGAAGAAGAAAAAGATAAATCAATTACAGCAAAAGAGACTTCCATGTAAGCAAAGCTGCAAAACACCAGACAATACACACATCCAAAAATAACATATTCACACATAAAGAGCCCATGTATGTAAACTTTTCAACAGTATAGCTGTAAATCTACAACCCCAAAAAAATCCATCTTTTTGGGTTATTCAAATTTGTGACTCTCCCACAAACAGATCATCAAACAATTAAGCAAACAAAAACAACCCCAGAAAAGAAAATCAAGTGAATAGACAAAAGAACTTAAAAAGTTACCAAATTGAACAAGAAAGCCAGCCAGATTTCAAGGTGCAAGAAAAGTACAGAGCTTTTGATGCAGCTTTCTTTAACACACAAAACCCCCTAAGGAGAAAGATCAGACCTTTCCAGACTCTCCCTGTTTTCCTTTGATGGTCTTAAGAAGTTCTTTTGGCTTTGCGTAGGAACTCAGACAAAAATTATTAATATCATAGTGATAAAAAGTGCAGCTGGTGGGGTTGTGAGGTGCGGCCCTGTCACTATCATGAAAATGAAAAGTTAGAAAAGTTAGGTCCCCACTTTTTCTTCTACCCTCGGGGTTCTTTTCACTTTTCACATTATACTAAGATTTGATGATTTTTATCAAAAATTAAATATGATTAGGCGTATGTATTTAAAATATCTGTAGATATATATGAAATGGAATAAACTTGCATGTAACAAATTCTATTCTAGTGCGGACCAGCAATTTCGCAAGATTTTTATTATACCAACTCTTTTTGTGCTTATCCTATTCATAACACAAGTCATATACTTTATATAAGAAATTAATGTATTAAAATAGTAGAAAAACTTGTGTGATAGATTATTTTTTTCTTTTCTTTTTTAAGAAAAACACCTCCATTTAACATAGATATGAGTATAAATACAATAAATTATATAATAATAATAAATAAAAAATACAATAAATGGGAGAATAAAGTTGCACAATAACAAAGATTTTCACAATAAAAAACAAATTAAACTTGTAAGTTAATAATTATAAGGCCTTGTCATAAGAGTCACATCTCATTATTTAATGATGGACGGTTAAATAATGAGGAAATAGGAGCTTAATAAATAATTTTTTAATATTGGTATTATTTTGTTCTTTAATATAAAGTCGTTTTAATTTTAAATAAGTATTAATTGTATAATTTTTAATATTACTTCAAGTAATAAATATAATTTTAATTTCTCTCACTATTTTTATTCTAATAAAAATCACTTTTTTTTTAATCTGAAAGAATATAAATAATTATATCATATTTAATATTATATAATTATTTTTTTTAATATTTATGTACAATTTTAAAATAATTTATATTAAAAAAACGGATGGAGTAATAATTTTGGTCGGTTAAATATATGGTCGACATTATTAGGAGTTTAATGACAAAAATGGAAGGACAATGGAATATCTGCGCAGTCCAATAAATATCTAAGGAAACCCTGTTAGATATTTATGCCTTTAGGCTTTTTTGTTGCATGTGCAGATGGGCAAATGACACATCCCAATATGATTAAATTAAATTAAATAAAATAGTATTAGTTGTATATTCTCTGTTCTTTAATATAAAATTTTTTAAAGTAAGATAAAGTATTAAAAAAATAATTATATAATATTAAATATAATATCAAAAATTTATATTATCTTGTATTAAAAAAAGAAATTATTATTTATTTAGAAAAAAAATAATAGTAGAACCAAAGTTATATTTAATACATGGGATAATATTTGAAATTAAAAAATTAATACTTATTTAAAATTTTAAAATGTCATATATTAAAAGATGAAAAAAATTCTCTAAAATATTTTATATTAAAGGACGGATGAAATATATTTTATAAAAGTTTATATGGAAAACCTAGATATTATTTTTGTATTCTATTCATAAATAGATGCCATTTTAGGTTTTTTACTTCTGGGTACACAATCTACAAGTAGATACTTCCTAGTCCATCATGTTGGGCTCCTTGTGTGGGACCTACAGATGGCAACCAGAACGTGTATAAGCCAATAAATAACACCAAAATTATTAGGTGTGATCAACTGAGTTAGGGTTACAATAAAATTAAGTTCACGGTAAGTTAATTAATTAATTAATATAATATAAATATTATATTAATTAATTAATTAAAATTAACTTCATACTAACGATTTTCGATTGATATATCCTTGCATTGTTTCAATTTTTATTAATTTTTAAACCATAATTTTTCTAAAACATATTCAAAATATTTGTTATATATTCAATATATTTAAATTATAAGTAATGATATATGTAGAGCACACACGATATACGGTGTTTTGAATCCTTATAAATAGTCAAACATGCTCAATTTGTGTTAAAAAATAATAAGTATTTGGTAATCTGATTTTAAATTATTTATAATCATTTTTATGAAAATAAATAATCAGATTTGATCAAGTCTATTATTAATTTATTTTATTTATTTTAGTAATTTCATCTATTACCCATCTTTGTTTTTTAAAACATTATTTTCTAGTAATTTACACATGAAATAACTCAAATAAGTGATTAGCAAATATTAAATTTCACTTTTGTTAGTTTAAGTATTTTTATTTACCAAACAGAAATTATTTTTCTAAAACTAATTATAATTAAAAGTAATAATTAGAATCAGTAATCACAATTCACAACTGACAACCCAGTAGATTTATGTTTGAGTTGAGTTGGTAGGATTCTCCATGACCATTTTTCCAATGAAATGAGAACAATATTAAAGTAAAAATAGAATGATATGATTTTGAGATATTAAAAAATATAATAATAATAATAATAATAATAATAATAATGGTGCCAATTATAAAACTAATTACACACACATGTCACCAGAAGAGAAGAGAAGAGAAGAGAAGAGATAACAGTGTGAGTAAATTTATTTAGGGAAATTAATAGTAGTGAGTAGTGGAGTTAAAATGAATTTATTAATAATATATTTTGTATCAGATAAGGCACTTCGTAAGTTGTACTAGTAAAAATCACCCACTGGCCACTTGACACACAATGACAATACATGTGGGATTCCATTACTATTTCTTCATCCATCTCACATTTTTAGTGGATACTTTATATTTTTAGCTCAAATGTTATATTTCTAGTGTAATTATAAAAATATCGCGTACACAAATTATATATTAAGCTGGAAATAATTATAAAATCCAAATTTTTTGAATAAAGATGAATTTTTTATAAATATTATTTTTGAATATTATGGAGTGAAATTGATATAATAGTTGTGGATAATATTTATAAATTTCAGAAATCTGCAAAGTTGTTGTATAATATTCGATTGGTGGAAATATTCTTTTTCTTAGGGAATATTCGTCGACGACGATTTCAATCATTAAGTGAATTACATAACGAAAGTATTATCGTAGTTAGAAAAGCACAAAATTATCTTTCTATAAAAATAACTACAGCGAAGTGTTACTGTTAAAAGCTGTTGAACTACCCTAAGAAGTAAAAAGACGATGTCTGGCGTAGTTGTATAAGAAGTACGCGATATTGATTATTGATGCTTTACGTGATTGAAGTCACTCATTTATCTTTCAATTATCGCTTCTGATGAATTCACGATCATATCTCTTATATTATTGATTTAATTATTGTCAGCGATTAATAAATCAGTATAATATGTTATAGTATTAAATCAATAATTGAGGCGACAAGTTATAAATGATTAATAATTGTTGAAAGATTAAATATGTTTTGATTAAAAATAAAATGATTTGTGGTAATATTTATTCAATCCTTGATGTATATAAAAATCATTATGCAGACGTTCACAGTAAGTTTTGATTATTTTATGGGAGGTAGTATGTCATCATCTAACAAGTCTCTTTCGTCGATAGTAATTACCTTCGTCAATAGTAATTACCTTTGTGAATAGTAATTACCTTCGTCGATAGTAATTACCTTTACCAGACGTCGAACCACTTGTCGTTTCACACATGAGCGTCAAACCACTTTTCTTTTTTCACATCATTAGGTCACCGCAAGCCACTTGGCTTTTCATACATGGCGGGTTCTAGTTTAGAAATCTTCTATAAATAAGTCTCAGTGCTTCATTATTTTTCACAAATTCATTCAATATATAGAGAGAAAGTATAGAGAATAAGAGAAAAAGAAGAAGAGTATTTTTTCTTACACTTCATCTGCAAAGATTCAATCTCCTACCAAAAGTAAGGGTGTGTTATTATTTCTTATTCATGAAAGGCATTGTTATTCCATCGCTTATTATTCATTGGAATAACTCAGTGACGCTGTGATTTCCCTATACTTGGTGACATTCTTCTATTATTCTCATTGGAACAACACGCATCAGTGTGTTTTTACACGGACCGGTGCCCGTCTTTATTATTATTCTATTGGAACATCCCATCGTGTGTTTTACACGGACTGGTTTAAATCTTTATTATTATTCATTTGGAACATCCGTCTGCGTGTGTTTTACGTGGGACCGGTTCCATTCTTTATTACATTGGAATATCACATGCATGCGCTTTTACGCCATGGGACTGATTCCGTTATTTATTATTCATTGGAATAACCGCCTGTCGCGATCTATCGCATGCGTGGTGATTTCTTTTGTTATTCCATTCTTTATTATACCCGGTTGGTTAAAAATTTGACTTATACTCCATGAAATTAGTGGAATATCCTCGATATTTCAAGGCTTCATCCAAAGATCCTTTCATGAAAATATTCTTCTCAAGATTCTTGAATTTTACTCTACAAAAGCGATATCGTGTTGACAGTTTGGATGTTATTGGTTCCTAGATAAATTAATTCTTGAACTTGTTTTATTGAATATCATTGTCATCATCCTCATGTTTATATTATGTTGAAAGTAAAATGCATGGCGCAGAAGTGTATATATGACGCCCCAAAATAAAGTATACATCACCTATTCCGAGTTGTCAATACATAGATGTAAACAACTACAACTTTATTATTACAACGACAAGAAGCGTGAGTTTGAATACAAATATTATCTTCTGTATAATATCTATACTCAAATAAATCCTCATCACATTTATTGATACATTATTTTACAAAAATGGTAAGACTACTAAACAATCCTTTCTAAAACCTTCATTCCATACCCCAATTGCTCGCTATATATTCTTACCGCCTCACGAGAAAAATGGAACAAAAGGAAAAGGGTGAGCTCAATTAGCTCAATAAAGAATATTATGACTAAGATAATATACAACAAATTACCGTTAGTCTTCAATGGGGAAAAATTTAATAGAATACAATAGACAAAAAAATTTTAAATCAATATTCGCAATGAAATAATAATTCATTAGAAGAGTTAAGTAGAGAATGCAAACTACTATCTTCTATGTATGAATTTAAAAGTTCATCGCTCATCTTTTATCCTGTAACATCAATCAATATACATCCGGAATCAAATATTCATCTTCAGACTACAGCCAAAGATATTCATCGATTAATTCATATTCATCTAAACACTGCTCATCTTCAGACTACTACCAAAGAAAGATATTCTTCAGAAATCATTCATCTTGCACTGTGCCAAAGATATTCGATAATATCATCATTTAAGATGAAGATGATGAAAAAAATATTTTTAAAGAAACGAATCCGGTGAAACAAAATGACAAGGATTAAGGATTAAGGATTCAGATTTTTGTTTTATTCACGTCAAAAATACCTCAAAAATAATCGCAGTGGTGTAAAATTCAAGAATGATCAAAACATGGATCAATCAAAAAGCTAGTATCCGAATTAGATATATTTTGGACTTAAAAGAAAATTTTCATTTTTCGATGAATAGTCTTAGTATTCGTGAATAAGATCAGATACGTGAAATAGTCTTGATACGTGAATAGTAACTCAGACACCAAAAGTTCCAAATTTGATAAAACTTGGATCAATATTTCAAAGATAATGATATTCAAGAAATAATATCATTACGAAAAAAAATAATATCCCTTACCTCGAAAGAGTAGATTCGACATTGGAATAACGAATTTAAGCAACTTGATAGTATAGCAATACTCAAAGTATACTCAAAATACTCACAAGAATACGCTTCGATAATATAGAGAGAAAACTTGATTTCTCGGTGTGATTTTCAATTCTAACCCAAGACCCTATTTATAGGAAAATCTTTAGAACACAAAGCAGAAAATTTAATAAAATATTAATATAATATATATTAAATTCTACGCCCACTCGACCATCTGAATTCAGCCACTAATAATGACAAAACAAAAAAACGTTTTTGTTATTAAAATTAATTAAAACTTTCAAAATCAATTATTTCGTAACTTGAACTTCAATAATTCATAATAAATATCCCTTTTATCGAAATTTGAATCTCATGAGTTTTTATAGGAAATTCAATTCTCTACAACTTTGCGGAAGAAAGTTTTTCCAAATTCCAAATAGAAATTGACCGAAATCCATAAATGGGCGATTTTACTGTTTATAATCAAATTTCGATAATAAATGGGGTCCACCGACATGTTTAACATGTTTTAAACATTTAGTGCAATAAAAGTACTCTTCCTCCTCAGATACTCATATATCCCACATTCGTTGTAAAAATATCACCATTATTATATTATTAAAATATAATAATATATTTAAATGAATTATTTTATCGTAAAAAGATAAAATTTCAATTTTTAACAATTGTCACATTAAAATTTTCTCCATCTATATCCACATAAAATCAATATTTTTTCATCATATGAATCAATAATTAATTATTCACAAATAATATTACGAATCACAATATCGACAACCGTGCAGCTCCTCAGGAAAGAGGGGCTTTCCAATAAGAATTTCTTCTTACTGGTGCGCAATTAGGTGACCAAACCTCTCCTTAGACAAAACTTTCTAGACATTGCCAATAATGTTATCTAATAATATTATTCAGATAATATGAATTATTGCTTCGATAATGAAAAATCTCGTGTAATGACAATTATTGAAACAAAAAGAATATAATATATCAACGCAGCAATTATTAACTCAATAAAATATTGAATAAGTAATTATCGTGAACCATTATTGAGTAATGCCTTCTCACGTAAGAATCAATAATTGGTGCAATCTGGTATCTTCTTGTGTTTTAACCACCGGGTATTTTAACAAGATTAACTGTGAATAACTACGCCGTTATTTTTAAACCACTTATATTTGTCGCTTTCTTCATCCAATCGCTTTCAAGTTATGGGGCCACACATGGTCGCACTGTCGTCGCATTTAATATTCCGACAAAGCATTTAATATTCCACGACCAAACGAATATTCCCCACAACAATGAATATTTTATAACCACTTTGCTTATTTTCAAGTATTTGCATATTTTACCCCTAACTATCCACATTAATCAAATCAACCCTTACTATTTTAAAATAATAAATAGAGAAAATTAAATTTCATTAATAATAAGTTGGGGTCTTACAACCTCCCTCCTTATGAAATTTTCGTCCTCGAAATCGACGTGACGACACACGGTGTTTGAAAAGGTGAGGATACCTCGCTTTCATTTCCGTTTCCAATTCCCGGTCATTTCTCTATAAGCATGATTCCTCCACAAAACTTTAACTTGTGGTATGACCTTTCTTGGCGTAGGACATGCTCCTTCCTATCCAAAATCTTGATAGTACCTCCTCACACGTTAAGTCTTGGCTATCTCGTCCGGTTCTAACTCTATAACGTGGTTCGGGTCTTTCACATATTTACTGAAGTACGGATATGTGAAACACATTATGAACACGAGACATACTTTGAGGTAACGCGAATCTATAGGCTACATTTCCTACTTTCGGTCAAGAATTTGAAATGGACCAATAAATCGTGGATTGAGCTTTCCTCTCTTCCCCAAATCTTGTAACTCCCTTCCGTGGAGCAACTTCGCAACAATACATGATCCCCCACACTAAATTCCACGTCCTTTCGATGAAGATCCGCGATAACTCTTTTTGTCGATCTTGTGCCGCTTTGTATACGTTGTCGAATCATTTGGATCTTTTCCGTAGTCATACGTACTCAACTCGGGTCCCCAACGGTGTTGCTTCACCCACCTCATCCCAACATCTTTGGAAGCGACACTTTCGTCCATATAATGCTTCAAATGGAGCCACACCTATACTTGCTCGATAATCTGTTGTTGTAGGAGAATTCCACCAATGGTAAATACTTATCCCAACCGCCCTTGAAGTCAGGACACGTAGTCTTAATAAATCTTCAAGAGTTTGAATAGTCCTTTTCGATTGTCCGTCTGTTTGAGGATGGTATGCCGAATCAATCAGAATCCGTGCCCATAGCTTTTTGCAAGCTAACCCAAAATCTTGAAGTGAATCTTGGGTCACGATCCGAAACTATGGATATGTGCATGCCATACGAACCTCACAATCTCATTCATGTACATACTAAAGAAGACGTTCAAGTGAATAAGTCTCTCGGACGGCAAGAAATGAGACTTGGTTAATCTATCAATAATAACCCAAATAGCATTGATGCCCGAGAAACCGTAGGAAGACCCGTAACGAAATCCATGGTAATGTGTTCCCACTTCCATTTTGGAATCTCAAGTGGTTGCAACGGACCCTTAGGTACCGAGATGTTCGCCTTTACACGTTGACAAGTTAAACACATCGAGATAAACTTTGCAATCTCTCTCTTCATATTGTTCCACCAAAATGTATGTCGAAGATCACGATACATTTTAGTACTTCGGATGGATTGCAAATGGTGTATTGTGTGCCTCCATCATAATCTTGTACTTCAAATCGAGTCGTTAGGAACACAAAGTGCAGAGTGGACTCAAGTATTCCTTCTTCATCAATTCTCGCCCTAATAGCTCCTTTGTACTTTCTTCTTCATACGCATCATCATCTCCGATGTCGGTGGCTTGAAAGCAACCTTAACTTTTTCTATTAAAGTTGGCTCTACGCATTATACTTGACATCATCGCACTCGTTCCGCGATATGATCTTCTACTTTCAACGCGCGTCACCTACCACGTTCGCTTTCCGGGATGGTATGAATAGTGTGGTCGTAGTCTTTCAATAGCTCGAGCCAACGTCGCCGCCAAGCATGTTGAGTTCTTTTGAGTGAAGAAATATTTAAGGCTTTTTATGGTGCAATATATCTCCACTTTCTCCCCATATAGATAGTGCCTCCATATTTTTAGAATGAACGATCGCCGCTAACTCTAGATCATGAGTAGGATAATTCTCTCATACTCTTTAAGTTGTCATGAGGCATAGGCTATGACTTTCCCACGTTGCATGAGAACACATCCTAACCCTTTGCTCAAGCATCGTCAGAGATAACAAATCCATCCGAACGGATGGTATTGTTAGAACAGTCTTGAAATAAGTCTCTCTTAAGCTCTTGGAAACTCTTCTTGCATTCTTCTTTTCAAACGAATTTTGTATCCTTCCGAAGTTAGCCGAGTTAATGGAGTAGCGATTCGAGAAAACCCTTCCACGAATCTCCGATAATAACCAACTAAGCCCAAAAGCTACGTACTTGATCCTAATGACTTGGTTGCTCTAACTTTGTATTGCTTCAATCTTCACGGATCAGCGGATACTCCATTGTTTCGACACCACGCGTGCCCAAGGAATGCTACTTCCTCAAGCCGAACTCGCATTTCTTCAATTTGGCATATTGTTTGTTTTCACGAAGCCTTTGGAGTACCAAATTTCAAATGGTGCTCATGATCTTCACGACTTTTGGAATATATAAGGATGTCATCAATAAAAGACAACAACAACCGATCCAAATATTCCTTAAATACTTTGGTTCATCATATCCATAAAAGCCATTTGGAGCATTAGTCAATCCGAAAGACATGACTAAGAATTCATAATGCCCGTGCATCAGAGTTCTAAAGCGGGTCTTTGGAATATCCTCGATTCTAATCTTCATTGATGATATCCGAGCTAAGATCGATTTTTAAAAGAATTGTGCTTCAGAATTTGGTCAAATAAGTCATCAATACGAGGTGAGGATACCTATTCTTGATGGTGACATGGTTCAATTCCGAGATAGTCAATACAAAGTCGCATACTCCCCGCTCTTCTTCCACTAAATAAAAGCAGGGCACCCCAAGGAGATGTACTAGGGCGAATGAAACCGATGTCCAACAATTCCGTAGTTGGACCTTTAACTCCTCAAGTTTGATAGGAGCCATTCGATATGGGGTTTTAGAAATGGGCTTTGTACGGGTTCAAGATCAATAAAGAATTCAACTTCACGTTACGGGGTAGATAGGGAAATTCTTCAGAAATCGTCGGGAAAGTCAATAACAACAGAATATTATTCAAATTTGACGTGTCTTTATTCAAATCCATAACATGGGCTAAGAAAGCTCGACATCGTTTTCAATAAACGAATAGCTTTATGATTAGATATACGCGATGATTGATTTTAATGGTTTAGTTGCTTGAATTGCAAAAACAACGGGTTGGTTAGGAATATGAAAACTAACAACCTTATGTAAAACAATCAATTTTGGCATGATGAGTAGTTAACCAATCAATCCCTAAAATCACATCAAAAGCAAGTATCTTTAAAGAGATAAGGTCAATGGTAAAGGTGATGGTGCCAACTTGAATAAAACAAGATTTATAAGCGAGTGGATGTGATGAAAGTTTCTCCTAACGGAGTTTCCACAGATAGGTCAAAGTCTAATTTCTCCGAGTCAAGTTTAAACGTTGAGCACATGTAGGAGAGATAAATGAATGGGTAGCACCCCAGATCAAGTAAGGTATAAACTTGCAAGAATTTATAAATAGCTTACCCGTGATCACCTCGTTTGGGTTCTCGTGATTATGACCGGTCCACAACAAACGCTCTTCCGGAATCGTTGACTTTGACTTTTCCGGATGATCTTTTGAGTCACCGTCCCTCATTGAACTAGGTTTTATTCTTGTCTGATCTCGAGCGATATGTCCTTCCTTTCCACAATTATAAGATACCTTGAACTGTTGTGGGCGGTTTGAATGATATGTCCCTCTTTTCCGTGATTTGTAGATATAACCGGGTGGTCGTTCTCCTCCCTTAGAACCGATTCTTTGCCAAGATCGCTGCGTCTTCACATGGTCGTTGTTAAATCTCTCTTTTTAAAATCTCTCTCTCGGCTCGCTTTTCTATTTTTCATGGCCATGATTACCACCAGAGTGGTTACCATTTTTGTCCGTCTGTTTCTTTCTCCATTTGGTTATCATTATTACATGATCGCTATATCTCAATACGATCCTAGTTATGGTCCCTCGGTTAGTACTTTCGTTATTTATTTCTAATAATTGAGCCTTGTTTACAACATCCGAATAGAGAAAATTTATGAGAAATGAGATCTTGAAGTATCTTAGGGTTTCAAACCTCTAAGAAACATCCGGCGTCATACGTTCCTCATTCTCCACCAAATGAGGTGCTGAACACGGATAACTCGCAAACTTTGCCTCGTCATCGAGACACCGCCATGTTGTTCGCTCGTCCTAATAAACTCCACTTCCTTCATATGACGAACACTTTCGGAAAGTATTTGTCATTAAATAGTTCTCAAACGCCTCCGGCGACGTCGCCGAGTGCGGTTTGGATGGAGTGCGCTCACGCACTCCCACCAAGATGAATGCCTCGCCACGGAACATAAAGGTGGCGAATGGAACCTTCTGTTCTCCGTGCATCCCAAGACATCGAATATCTTGGTAATTTGCTTGATCCATGTTTACGCCATGATCGGATCCGGCTTCTCTTAAATTCGTGGTCCCGACTCTTTTGAATCTTGGGCTGTGATAACCCGTGAATCGCTATCATTTCTCCTCGTATTTTGAACACGAGTCTCCTCGTTTGATTTTGCATGAATCGCAAAAAGCTTCTAAACATCCCCTCGCTCATCATCGCGCCGGTGGTGTGTTTCATGAAGGAACATCACACCACTGTTACGTTCTCCTCGTTGGTGAGTACTGAGCGTCTCCACGGCCTCATTTCCATTGTTAATATTCTCACGACATTCTCAAACATCATCATAAAACAAGGGTTAATTAAGGAAATCAATGTATCACATAATATCCTTATATCTCGACTAACTAAAAAATAAGCTTAGGTAGACACACTTTAGCGAAGGATTTACTCGCTCTCTCCCTCCTAGTTCTATTCCCCGATCTCCGCCGGAGATCATATCCCTAAGCTCGATACCAACCGCGACGCCCCAAAATAGGTATACATCACCCATTCGAGTTGTCAATACATAGGTACGAAACAACTACAACTTTATTATTACAACAAGAAGCGTGAGTTTAAATACAAATATTATCTTCTAGAAAATATCTATACTCAAATAAATCCTCATCACATTTATTGATACATTATTTTATAAAAATGGTGAGGACTACTAAACAACTCTCTCTAGAACCTTCATTCCATACCCGACTAAATACTCATTATATTCTCGCCTCCGAGAAAAATGGAACAAAAAGGAAAAGGGTGAGCTCAACTAGCTCAATAAAGAATATTATGACTAAGATAATATACAACAAATTACTCATTAGTCTTCAACAGGGAAAAATCTAATAGAATCTGATAGACAACAAATTTTAAATCAATATTCGCAATGAAATAATAATTCATTAGAAGAGTTAAGTAGAGAATGCAAACTACTATCTTCTATGTATGAATTTAAAAGTTCAACCGCTCATCTTTTATCCCTGTAACATCAATCAATATACATCCGAATCAAATATTCATCTTGACCATAGCCAAAGATATTCATCGATTAATTCATGTTTCATCTAAACACTGCTCATTCAGACTACGGCCAAAGATATTCTTCAGAAATCATTCATCTTTGACTTTCTGGGCCAAAGATATTCCATAATATCATCATTTAAAAGTCGAGGATGATGAAAATATTTTAAAAAACGAATCCGGTGAAATAAAATGATGAGGATTAAGGATTAAAGATTAAGGATTCGTCACTTTGTTTTATCCACGTCAAAAATACCTCAAAAATAATCATAGGGTGTAAAGTTCAAGAATGATCAAAACGTGGATACAATCAAAGCTAGTATCCATAATAGATATTTTAGACAAAAAGAAGAAATTTTATTTTGATTGAATAGTCACAGAAGCGTGAATAATGTCAGATATCGTGAATAGTCGTGATATCGTGAATAGTAACTCCGACACCAAAAGATAGAAATTCCACAAAAAACATCTTCACGCTTACTTGAATAGTACTCGTGAATAATAGAACTCGTGAATAAGTAACTCATGAATAAGTAACTTCGTGAATAAGAACTCATGAATAAGTAACCCATACATGAAAAAGTTTCAAATTTGATAAAAAGTTTCAACCAATATTTCAAAGATAATGATATTGAAGAAATAATATCATTTGAGAAGAAAATAACATCCCTTACCTCGAAAGATCAAGACTTCTAAATTAAACAGGGGATATAAAGCTATGATTTGGACTTGCATGATATAGCAATACTCAAAGTATACTCAAAATACTCACAAGAATACGCCGATAATATAGAGAGAAAACTTGGGTTTACGGTGTGATTTTCAATTCTAACCCAAGACCTTATTTATAGTAAAATCGCTAGAACACCAAAGTTAGAAAATTTAATATAATAATATTATATATATTACAAATTCTCTACGCACCTAGAACCATCTGAATTCAGCAACTTGCATGTGTTTAATGAGGCTAACCAAACACAAAAAACGTTTTTGTAATTAAAAATATTTTAAACTTCCAAAAATCAATTATTTCTGAACTTCGAAACTTCAATAATTCATAATAAATAGCCCTTTTATCAGAAAATTCGAATCTCGCGTGTTTTTATAGGAAATTCAATTCTCTACAACTTTGCAGAAGAAAGTTTTTTCCAAATTTCAATCAGAAATTGACCAAATCCACAAACGGACAATTTTACGTTTATAATCAAATTTCAATAATAAATGGGGTCCACCAACATGTTTAACATGTTTTTAAACATTTATGCAACAAAAATACTCTTCCTCCTAGTATACTCATAAAATCACATTCGTTGTAAAAATATCACCATTATTATATTATTAAAATATAATAATATATTTAAATGAATTATTTTATCGAAAAAGATAAAATTTTAATTTTCAACAATTATCACATTAAAATTTTTTCCATCTATATCCATATAAAATCAATATTTTTCTCATCATATGAATCAATAATTAATTATTCACAAATAATATTACGTAATCACAATATTACAATGAGGCAGGTCCCAAGGAAAGAGGGCTTTCTAATAAAAATTTCTCCTTACTTGGTAGCAATTAGGTGACTCAAACCTCTCCTTAGATGTAACTTTCTAGACATTGCCAATAATGTTATCTAATAATATTATTCGAGATAATATGAATTATCGCTTCGATAATGAAAAAATATTGTGTAACGACAATTATTGAAAACAACAATGAATATATAAAATATCAACGCAAAGAATTATTGAATCAATAAAATAAAATCTCGAAGCAGTAATTATCGTAACCATTATTGAAGAAAGTCTTTTTACGTAAGAATCAATAATTGGTGCAAATACCGTAATCTTCTTGTGTTTTAACCACCGAAAGTATTTTAACAAGATACTTGATGAATTCTACGCCGTTATTTTTAACCAACTTATATTTTGTCGTTTTCTTTTATCCAATCGCTTTCAGTTATGGGGGCCCACACATATCGCGTCATAAATGCGAATATTTCCGACATGATGACTTAATATTCCACGACCAAACGAATATTAAAACAACAATGAATATTTTATAACCAACTGCTTATTTTCAAGTATTTGCGTATTTTACCCCCTAACTATCCACATTAATCAAATCAACCCTTACTTATTTCAAAATAATAAATAGAGAAAATTAAATTTCATTAATAATAAGTTGGGGTCTTACACTAATGATAATTTATTTTTATCTTAATCATAATATTTTTTTTAAATTTAGTTGAGAATATAAATGGGACGAGTCGGAGAAATGAGTGATGGTCAGGAGGATAGTATTAGTAGTCGCCATTATTATGTGAAATAGTGTGATAATAATTGTAATGAGCGACTCCTTTTGAGTTTGTATAATCTCTAGTAGATAATATTTGTATTCAAACTCACAGTTTATATTTGTAAATAATATGGATTGCACACCTACTTGTATTAGATAAGTTGTACAGAATTTTTTGTATGTATCACGATCGGCACCCAGCAAGATGGATGATGTATACCTAATTTTGAGGGTGTCACAATAATAATCTTTTTAAGTATATATATATATACAGAACTGATCAAGTCCAGGAGTCCGGACCTGATTCTGGACTTGATAAAAAACGGACCAAATTTTTTTATTTTAAAAAAACTAAAAAAAAATATTTAATATTTTATGAAATCGAAATTTTTCATATCTGATATTTTGGGTGTGATTTGGATCATATACAAAAAATGTATGTATAGTCTGCATGCATCGTATGCATACATATTTTGTTATACGATCCAAATCACACCCAAAACATTAGATATGTAAAATTCAAGTTCCATAATTTTTTATTTATTTTTTATAGTTGTTTTAAAAAAAAAAATCTAAATTTTGATTCTCGATCTAGAAGTGGGACTGATCCTATATATATATATATATATATATATATATATATATATATATATATATATATATATACTAAGTAAAAATCATAAATTTGATTTCGTGTTTCATAAATATAACAAAATTTTATTATATGTCTTAATTATATATATATATATATATATATATATATATATATATGGGATCCATCCAACAACAACGAGGTTGTTGGGAAATGACCTATTTTTTTAGGTCACTACGAACATGTACTTAAAACATTATAAAAAAAAAAAATTTACATAAGTACTTAAGATGATGTGTGGCGGTGGTAAAAATAAGTTAATTTCAATGACAATGGATCATTGTAAATGAAATCTCATATATATATATATATATATATATATATATTCGAGAAAAAAACATATGAAGCATGAAGTAGGAGAGCTTAAACAATTTAATTGACAATGGCCGGTGCCGCCCACTCTCATATGCTAATATAGCTAATAAGAATAAGTTTTTAGATATTTTTGTTCAAATAAAATATCAAGTAGAAGATATTATTTTGGATTTGGTTGCTAACACCACATACACACAATTAATATTTCCTTCCGTCCCTTTTCTATATGGACTATATTTAATTATTTGTATATATACCTAATTTACAAAATTTTAAAATATATGTAAATTTCTTTTATTTTGATTAATACGGTTTTAAATTACTAACAAAATATTACTAAGTACAAAATTATTATTTTAATAATAAGTTTACATTATAATTTAATAAATTAATTAAAATTAAAGTTAAATAAAACTTATTTTTGTGTGTCATTCAAAGTACAAATTAAGAAAATTCCATTTGACATCAACATTTAATAATCATCCATCTAATAAATTACCCTTTGAGTTTATTTTTTTTATAATAAATTATAATTTTAATATATTTCAGTTTTTTTAACAATTTGATAAATAAATAAAAAATGACTCACCGACTGGTTAGACAACATGGTGGGCAACCTGACATTAGTTTCAAGTCTCAAAAAATACATAAATCTACTATCACATAAAATCACTCACATGCATATGAGTAATATGAGTGTATGAGTATATATGATATATGAGTGTATATGAGTAGTTTTTCAAAATATGTATTTAAGTGTATGTCAACGATTTTATGTGATAATAAACTTATTTCAAAAAATAATAATAATAATGAAAGACAACTTTTTGGTTGGTTATTGAGTATTACTTAGCTGCAATTAATAGTTTAATCATTTATTCGTTTTATTTCCAAGTTTCCAACCTAATACAAATTTATTTCAAGTCTCCCGTAGGACTCCCCTGATTGGCTAAGACTGGAGTGGGACCATTGACCATTACAATTTTGTTTGCCTAGCACAAGTGTGAAATGACCACTTACGAAATCTTCAAGGCGAACACCATCAAAATTTGTCATGGTTATTTATTTAAACGGTAAGGATATTCTGGGGTCAAATTATTTCAATGTCTCATAAGATAAGGTGATAGCAGTAGAAAGAAGGTAACATTAGAATTCTTCCTCGTATAGAATTTACAATATTAATTATTATTACATTAAATAAAATTCCAATCAATTTCAAAATTTCTCAAGGTAAAAATGAAGGAGACAAGTCTCATGGGCTCGAGCTGCCATATAAGAGGGACGGATCTCTAAAGGACCCCTGTGCCTAAAAAAGTCACATGTAATGGTTTCACATACAAAGACATCGACGAGAAGCATGGCCCAGCCACAGTACAAAATATACAGATACTGTAATGAATCTAGGGGTGAAAAAAATTAATATTCACCTTTTATTTTGAAGCGTAAGGATTAAATAATGTAATTAATAATAATACATAATTTATAATTTTTATATACTAATTGCCGGCATAGACTATTACTACTATTGGCTGAGCATTAATGATTAAATCACTTTTGCCCCACTAAATTTACATGTGCATTATTAAACTAAATTGAATTGATGGCGGGTGTTGCTAGAGCAAGAAATGGTTATGCTAATGGAAGGAATAAGATGAATTGTGATTCTTTTTTAATTGATATTACTCGATTTTTTTAACTTTGTTAATATACTACAAAATTAAAAATATTTTTAATTATTCTAAGAAAATTTTTAATATTTTTATTAATTTTTAATTAGTACAAGTGTTGTTTTGTTATGTACAATTTATTAATTCCTACTTTCTCTTAAATATATATATATATATTTTAAAATTTTATCTTTCACCGCAGATGCCACATTGACATATTTGTGACATGCACACATCATCTCCCTCTAGTCTCATGTGGTAGTTATTCCGTCAAAAGAAACAATTTAACAAAATTTATAACGATTTGCAAAAAAAAAAATTGTAATTCAACTAGTCCAATGTAAAAAATAATAATCAGATGTATATATAAATTGAAGTTCAGTTCGGTATGAAAAAGGGATTTAACCATATGATAATAATCTATTGGCTGAGCAGTAATGATTAGTTCACTAATTAAGAATAGGCGAACCATATAATAATAATCACCTCAACCCTATGTGCCCCTCCAGCAGAAATAAAACCTAAAATCTTCCTACTACTACAAATACAAATAGATCTTTAGAACCCACCCAAAAATCCTATTCACATGACAATTTACTAAATCACACATTCAACTTGTCAAGAGACGGGAAATAAAGCTATGATTATTAGAGGAACCCGAATAACTGTCTTTTTCACTTTTCCCAAAAAAGAAATAAAGAAATTTAAAGAGTAATGCTACTTACACAAATTATTCTACAAACATTTTACTGATGTGACATACTACACCCTCAACATATTGATCAACAAATTGTTGCAATGTAGTCTTTGGCCCCACATAAAAAGCTGAGGTGGAGAATGCCACATCAGCAATTTGTAAAATGTTTGTAGAATAGTTTGTGTCTCTAACATTATTCATTTAAAAAATAGAAAAAGACAGAAAAGAACAGTTACTGTGGGCCTAATGGAAATGTTCACAAGGGGATAGGGGACAGCATACATACAGCACTACAATTCATAGCAAGGCATCACCAAATAGGGGACCACGCTCTAGCAATGTAGGGCATGGTGAGGAATAAAATCAAAAAAACTTCCTAGCTTAAGTTTTCTTTACTCTTCTGTTACAATATTATTCCACCTACCCCGTGAAATGTGTTTCTTCTTGAAAATAAATAAATAAACATAAGTGAAATCCTGCTTAATTTCAAATGATGATTTTGTACCTCGTCGAGACGATCAACATCTAAGCATTGATTCTCTATATATAACTGCAAAGAATGCCAGGCTTCCAAATTCTTCATGAAACTTAACCATACAATGCACGCCAAGGCTCCACATTCTCTTTTGATGTCTTGGTTGGATTCCATGTTATCCCCTCTTTTATAAAGCTCAGGGATGATGATATGCTTGCCAAAATATCTCCCATCTCACAGAGAACCTAGGAAAGATGTCACCAGAGAGTCGAATGGTATATAATAAAGCAAATAAGTAAAACACAAGTCGGAATGGAAATAAATTTATCAAGAAAATGTTTTGGTATAGAATTGTGCGTCAAGCTTGTAGGGGCTGTTTGAAACAAAAATTGTTTGACGTCCCATATGCATGCGAAAAACTTATCAGGTAACAGAACTCATTCCTCATATATAGTGTATTCATGATTAATATGTCTAACTGATAATATCAGACATTTAGAGGGGTCAACATAACTCAAACTGACTGAAGATGATGTATAAACACTATCAATCTTTCCCTAATTAAATTATAACCATCAAGAGCTAGATTCGCAAGTTAATTTAATTTATGTGGCTATGTTAGTTAACTGCATAGCAGTATTCAAGCTAACTATATTGGCCCCTGCGTTTTAACTCTAGGAAGAATTGGTACACATTAGGTATGCTAGAATCCCACTAAGAAAGACAAATACATAATGAATTGGCTCGGACATGTCTCACAGGTTTGGAATCTGTTTTTCTAAATTGATAACTCACGAATTTAGGTGTGTCCATGCAACACTAACTAATGATGACGTGCAACACTATCAATCTTCCTCTGCTTGAACTTCAAAAGACAAGCTGGTCCTGTGCCACTATTTCCAATTTGTGCAGCTGTTAACTTCCTGTTTGGTGATAATTGAGCCTACCAGCTTGGCCAGCTGCAAGCCAGCGAGACAACAAAATTGTAATTGATCGAATCATAGAGTATCAAAGAAGCTTAATGCAATAATCTCTTCAAAATCTATGTTGTACATTGCATTTTTTGTATGCTTAGAAACCTAACAATTCTCTCGAAAAGGAAAAAAGAAAATTGATCATCATCCAGTTAAGGTAAAGAGTTATAAAATGGTGATTGCCATCAGAAATCAGAATGACATGAAGTTAACTCCAAACTTCCAAATTGTGCTACTGTTGGAGTATTTTGTTCTTCATTCTTGTTACCATGCCAGCTAATGTTAATTATTACAATTTATTCATATTATGGTAGTGCTATATACTATCATCAACCTAATAAGAAACATGTTATAAATTTGTAAAAACACGGACAATAATTTATTTTGAAGGTTTGAGAAGTAATAAATAATGAAATGTGAAAAAGCATAGTAAATGGGGGAGAAAAATCCCAGGGAAACAATCACAAACTACACAACTTTAATTACAAACTGGAGGTCGGTAGGGAATAGGACTGAAAATAAGCATGTTAAACAAAAAACATAAGTTAGCTTAAAACAACCAATTCACCTTATAACTTGATACAAATAAATAAATAAAATTCACTCATAGCTTTCGTAGTGTTATGTCCATAGTTATAACTATTGACTGGTAAATTAAAATGCATCATAGAGGAAAAAACAAATCATATGAGTTGGAAAAAAAAAAGTAAGGGCAAAGTTACCTTAAATTCCTCTTCAGAAGATTTAGGGGATTGATTTTGCCCACTTTTCCCGACAAGAATAAATGCAGGTATCTTTGTAACACGGACTAACTGGACAGAGCAAGCCAAAGGTTCATGATGAATCTGCAATGATGATGGTAGCTTTTGAGTTTTGCTGAGCAAAGCCTTAGAAGTATCTGTTTCTGAACCAATTTGTAGACCATGTAGTGAAACATTAAAATTTGTCACTGAACTTTTACTTTCCAACTTAAGTTTTGACGCTGCCACAAGGAAAGGAATAATAAGGGTAGGCATGTTCAATGAATTTTCTCCCGCTACTGATGTGATGACTTCATTGACAGCACATGCCAATATTGGAGGTTCGTATTTTTGCAGAAGCAATATGGATACCTGAGATAAGAATCATGCAATTACAAAGCTATATATTTGCAAGAATAAGGTTGATATTTCAGAACTTCAATTTACACCCCTCCATGTGGTTGAACTTATAAGTTTTTTAAATTATGAAGAGCATTTATAGACTGAAGAAACAGACCAAATGGCAGAAACTAGCAAATGATTATTTATAGTTTCCTAAATCCTTATGTCAGATTCTACAAAATATCAAATCCAGCATTTTGGAAAGAGCAAGGAAAATGAACCAACTCAACTATGTCTTATAACTGATAAAAATGAACCGACTAAGGAAAATGAAAATGAACAGGAACAAGAATGCATGGGGAAATAACTGATATTTTGCAAGTTGCCCACTCATAAAAACTAAAAAAAATCTAGAAATGTTATAATAATAGTGTTTCAGCATTACACATTACAGCATTTTGGAAAGAGTGAGGAAAATGAACCAACTCAACTACGTCTTATAACTGATAAAAATGAACGGACTAAGGAAAATGAAAATGAACAGGAACAAGAATGCATGGGGAAATAACTGATATTTTGCAAGTTGCCCACTCATAATAACTAAAAAATCTAGAAATGTTATAATAATAGTGTTTCAACTTTTAGTTGGCAAAATATTTCCAACAAAGAGTTTACTAAATTCATGTTTTTTGCTTTCTTATGTTTCTTTACTTATCAAAAAGAAATATATATTACCAACCAAGAGAAAGTGAAAATCCATACACATTACTCTCCTAGTCTCCTCCCTTTCTGAAATCCTACCCAAGAATGGAGCATAAAGAGAACATACTTGTTTTCTATACTAAATAGGTTCATTCCTCCATTCCTTCTAAATATCCAAAATAGAGTAATCAAAGTTTGAACATCTTACGTATTAGCTTCCTCTTTCCTTCCACAATTATTAAACTTAATTTACGAGTTTTCGATTCGCATCTTATATGATTTTGTAAAATATAAACCTGTATAATCATATTATATATCTCACTTTAGTACAACTTTTTATATATGCTATAAAGCGAGAGAGGGAGGAGTTTGACTCTTGGACTCTACATTTCTTTTGTCTCTTAATTTTTTCAAATAGAAAAAGACAAAAAATAAATAGACATTGGACTACTGTGACTTCCAAAAGGTGAGTAATACATTAATATAACCCTTTTTCTTTTCGGTAGAGCAGCCAAGAAGCTAGCCATGGATTAAATTAACGAGATGAGCGTTTAGTACAGAAGTCAATTCATTTGGATACATAATTTTTGGTACATTAATCAATTTACTAAACATAATACCTAGAGTGCTAGAGATTAACAATGCAATAATCGCAAAGAGAAATCTAAAGCAAAATAATCGTACAAGACTAAAAACTTTACAAGATTTGCCCAAAGTTTGGGTTACTCCACAATCGGTGACAAGTCAATCTCACTAACTCAGAAAATTGTACTTCGTAGTTCATATAGTGGAGGATCCCCTCTTTATATAATGCAATACAAGCACACTAACTCATTTTGAAAGTACAAAACTGCCTTGAATAGACAAAATCAAAAGATAATCTTTCATCACTTAAAAGATCAATAACCAAACTTCATTACTCACTAACAAGAAACCTCATTTACTCCAACCCTTTTGCATCAATAATTTTTTTATAATTCTAATCACCTTGATTTGGATTCTCATTTTGATTTGTATTTTCCCCATCATGCAGAAATTCTTCGTGTCGACTAAAGAGCAAACAAAATGTTTGAATTACAGTTTTTGCATTCTATATTTGATATTGAGATAAGTAAAGCAACTATTACAAATTGTTATTACATTCAATGCAGAATTTTGAATCATCTGAGACATTCCATCTTCATTAACATTCAAAGGCACCTTCCCTTTTCTGTTCCTATTTAAGATATGTCACACGCATAGCATAACATATAAAGTTGCATACTCTGCAAATTGGTACTTGCGTTCCCAAACATTATAACCGTACTAAGTACTAATACTCTAAATTTAGCTTGCCAAATTTTTTGTCTGTTGTTTTACCTATAGTCACAAATATCAATATTCTATCTTAGTATTGCTCAAACATCATATTCGTATATTCGTACTAAACTATTTACAGAACAAATAGCTTGCTGATTCAACTAAAATCTTCTATAAAACTTAGTTTATTGCATTTAGATTTAGATTCTAAAAAAAATCATTACTATAAGCACTAAGCTATCCTACAGTACCTAGTTTCAGCTTATGCAGCCTCCCTCAGCCTATCGCGTATAGGTTCCACGAACCTAAACAAATAGCATTCTAGTAACACGCTGTGTAACTAAACACCTTAACTAACTCTAAATCGTGACCTAATAATACCTGGTAAAGGCCATCAGAATCCACAAAGTGAATGATGTCGCCAGAAGCTTTCTCTTTGATTCCACAGTGTTCCAGCGACAGATCGAACGAGTCCTTACTGTAACAAGTATGATCAGTTAATGATCGATATATTTGAGGATATACTATTACAATGAGATTATTTGGAATATGTGTAAAAAATTAAGGAGAAAAATAAAAAAAGGAAAAGAACTCACAGTGTTTGTAAGGAGGAGCTAGGGTTAGGTTGAAGACCGTCGGAAATTGCGGTGGCAAACCCGTCGCCGTCGTCTTTGAACAGCAATATCACCTTTTCAGCTGTCTTCATTGTGCTTCGTTTCTCCGGTCTTCAGTCCCTCTCGTCTGTCCAACTATTCAATTTAACTTGCAATTTGCAAAAGAGAAAACTAAGGCATTGTTTGGATAGTCGGTTTTCTGCTGTGACTTATTTAAACCCAAAAAAAACATTATAATAATCCCTCCATTCTAAAATTAAATATACAATTCGATTTTTAAAGTAATATTAAACTTTGAATTGATATAAATTTATTTAATTTTAGTTAATACAATTATTAAAATTATATAGTATATTACAAAAACTATTAATCACAAAATTTATTTCATTCTAAACTTTTATTAGTCATACAAATCTTGAAGTTTAATTAATATACCATCGTTTTATTTCAAAAATAAATTATATATCTAATTTTGAAATGAATAAAATAAATGATATAAGATTATTACGACTTTTAAAAATAAATTTGAGAAAATTTTAATTAAATTTTACATGGTTACAAAACTTTATATATGAAAAAAAGAACGTATATGTAACAATTTTGTTGTTGTCTTACCCTTAATGTGCTATAATTTTAATAGATAAAATAGTAAAATATTTAAAATTATATTATTGAAATCATTTATAGAACATATAAAATATTACGTTATATAAGACATGTAGTTATTACGTATTATATGTATCCTTTATATATAAATAAATATGTGTAGCACAAGAGTTGTGTGTATAATTAACATACAAATAATATAAATTCTATTATTATATTTATAAGATAATATAAAATGATACATTTAAATTAAATTATGAAAAAAAAAATATTATAACCAAACTTGCATAGATGGAAACTTTTTTTTTGTGACAAAATGTAAACTTTTAAATTGATATTGATATCCAAGTTATATTCCCAAACAAAGCATTAGCACTAATTTGTTCACCCTTGAATTCCAATTTTATCCTTCAAAAGAAAAAACCGAAATTACACCGGGCTGTAGATTTAGGAAACCAGATCTCTCCTCTCATCATCAAGCTGAGTGAAGAAGAAGCAACCAATTGGAGTACTTAATTTTGTTTACAGTGCCTAAAGCAACATGCATAAAACGGCGCAAGCGTGGTTCGGCGGCGGACCAAGCAGCAGTAGCACCATCAACGGCGGCGATCTGCAAAAACAGCCGCCCTCTCTCCTCGCAGACTGGAACGCTTACGCCTCTTCCAAAGATACTGAAGATCCTGACTCCGGTCTGGGGTTTGATCTCGAGGCTGCCGTTAGAACTGCCAACGACAAAGTTTCCGGAACTTTTAATGTGTATGTATATATCTCACACCTTAGTTTAATGAGTAATTCTACAACGACATTGGTTTGGGGACCGGGTTTGCGACCGGCTGAGGTGGCTGTGCCACATGGAAGAGGAAAAAAAACAGAAGCTTACTCATCACCCGGAACAAACCTTCTCTCTCTAATAAACACTGAATAAACACTCTCCACTAAACACTCTCACACACCGGAACAAACATTCTCTCTCTCGTAATTCCCTGCTTCGCTGCCGCTGGAGCAAGCTTCCTCCTGGAACAAGTGAGATCCAAAATCACAAGCTTTCAAGGTATCATTTTCCCATTTCGTATCCTCCTCCTCCTGCCATTACTCTCTCATACGCCTAAATTCCCAAAACCCTAAAATTTGTTCATGAATATGACCTTGTCTAAATTGAGATGTATATTGTAAGCCTGCTGTTGGCCTGCTGCGGTGCTGGCCCTCTGGTTTTGGATAATTTTTTTGGCTAGAATCATGCATAAACATCAATGGTATTCTGGGATTTAAGTTGTGCACTTGTGGTGTTTGATAAATTGTCTCAAAGATGTTCAAGTGTTTTAAAACTAATTATTACTCAATATTTGGAATTAGTGACATTTATATATGTACTATGATGTAAACCAAGTGGATCGGGTGAATCAAAATGAGCTTAAAAGTAAAACATCGAATGCTTAAGAAAACACACAACAAACTTAAAAGATTAATGCTAACAATACTAGATTATTAATAGTCACATTTAAACACATGAGTTCTAAACTTCTGATTGATTGATACCTTTAATTTTTTAGAGAGAAAAATAAGTGCTTGTTGCTACCTGAATGTCATATTGTCAGAATGAGAGTTCATTCCCTCAATTCCACTAAACATCAAAGAGGAGAAGTTATATTGTTAATATTTATTAAGATTATTATTAATAGTTCCTTATTGATAAGTTAGATTACTTGTATTATTATTATGAGAAAGTACCAAAACAGTTCGGAATTCGGATATTATAATATACATATGACAACTTGAAAAACACAGAATAAGTTCGAGAAAAGATTAATGCCACCAATTATAAACATGATTAGGCAATTAAATATAGGCATCCGGGTTTTGGAGGGACTGGGGAAGTGAACTCTTCTGTAACACTAAAAAAATATTCCATTAGATGAATTGGGAGGAAGAGGTGAGAGTGTGGTATTTATAGCTTGAAAATCAGGGGATGGATATTTGTATGTACCTAATTTAACTGATTCCAATTAGTCATGCCCAGCCTTGTTGCATTTCTTGTCCAGTATGTTCGTCATTAATCATAACAAGCCTACTTTTTACATTCCAAAGGGGAAGAAGCTTTTTGACATAATTCTTCATTTGTTCTCATTTCAAATAGAAGCTTGTGTATTTCATAGTGATCTTCATTTCTTCCTTACTGCACCATCTTGGCTAGATATAGTTTGTAATTTCAGTCTCATGCTTACGAAAAGCTTGACTTAGAGATTTTTGTTTATTTGTTATTTTTGTAGAAGGACAACATGGCATCAGGAATTGTAAAATTACCCGCTCCAATAAGAATGGAAATGAAGGTCGAATCTACTATGCGTGCCCGAATGGAAAATGCGGTTTCTTGGGATGGTGCAAAGCTATAAATGAAGAAAAATCATCAACAACTATTGAAACGCAGCTGCCAAATAATTTCATTATGCATGATCCTACTATAATTGAAATGAGACAAGAAATGAAATTATTGAAGAAATTAGTTTTTTAATACTTATTCTCTGTTTGTTTGTTATTATGAAAAACTAGTTGTCTTTTGTTGGAAGTTGTCATGGAGGTGAAGTTGTGAAAGAAATTGTAATTGGTTAAATCTAATGCAGTTTGACATCACACAAATTTTAGGGTTTTGAGAATTTAGGCGTATGAGAGAGTAATGGCAGGAGGAGGAGGATACGAAATGGGAAAATGATACCTTGAAAGCTTGTGATTTTGGATCTCACTTGTTCCATGATGAAGCTTGCTCCAGCGGAAGCTAAAGGAATTACGAGAGAGAGAATGTTTGTTCCGGTGTGTGAGAGGGAGTGTTTATTCAGTGTTTATTAGAGAGAGAAGGTTTGTTCCGGGTGATGAGTAAGCTTCTTTTTTTTCTTTTTCTCTACCATGTGGCACAACCACCTCAGCCGGTCGCAAGCCCGGTCCCCAAACCAATGTCGGTGTAGAATTATTGTTAGTTAATAGTTAGAGTCCTTCTAGGGGGACCGGCGTTTTCCGACCGGGGTAGTGACCGGCCGGAATTTTTTTTTATTTTTTTTGCTTTTGACTACAAAATAGTTAATGTGATTTATTGGAACTGAAATTTTTACAAAATACAGTGATTTAGGTGTCTTTTTGGATACACGTAACAAACAGGGTTATACAGTCTTTACAACCCTGTTTTTTAATTGTATCCAAATGACACCTAAATCAGTGCATTTTGTAAAAATTTCAGTTCCAATAAATCACATTAATTATTTTCTAGTCAAAAGCAAAAAAAAAAAAAAAAATTCGGCTGGTCACTACCCCGGTGGGAAAACGCGGGTCTCCCTAGACTTTTTCTAATAGTTATTATTTAGGTCCTTAATTTCTTTGTTTTTTGTAATGACAATTTATCTGGAATTGCTATGTAAATGCTTTATGTATGCGACATTGGGGATGGGGTTCAATTTGGTATTTAGGTGTAAAGAGTTTTTTTTTGTTGGGATTATTCGTGTTTGATATGTTGGGGAAAGATTTGACACTATGCCTGTGTTGGTGAGATGGTTTTATGGATGGTGCATTGGAATTGTCATTAATCTAGTGAACGAGTGCGAAGTACTGCTGAAAACTATGAAATTCTGAAGTAGGGGGAGCAATGAATATCCTGCTTATACATAATTATGCATCATTGAACAAATGTTGGAAAAATTTTGTTTGTACTTGTCATTTTATCTTTTTAAATTTATTCTTATAGTGAATGTTGTTTTATATTATGCCTAGTTTTTTAAACCCAAAGGGTGGTAGAAAAGGCACAGGTCACGAAGAATGACCTCAACTTCCAATCCCCCTACATGAACCTAACTTACCTGTCAAACAAGAAGATAGAAGTCTACTATAAATTCTTAAAAGTGGCTCCCTTAGGGAACTATTTTGATTAGACAAAGGGGTGGTCAGAAACTGAGAACCACTCTTTTGTTTTCCTGGAAGTTTTAGTTCTATCCTAGCGTAGCAATTGAGATTCTAAATAGTTGGCTGCGGCCGTCAAAACTAAGCAGGTAAACCAAGATGATATGCAGAACAGCTTTCCTTTTTTTGATCGGCATGTAGAACAGCTTTCTATATATCTGATGGTTTCCTTTGGTTTTAAAGGATTGTGGTGTTTGAGATCCCAGAATCTGTACAGTGAAACTCATCTAAAAGTAAAGAGAAAAGAAAAGGAAAGAAGAATCTTATGGTCATACACTTTATTTCAACCCATCATAGAAAATCATGTTATTTTCCAATTATAGTTGTTTTGCCCTCGACTTCTGTTTTTCTAAATGCAAATTATAATATGATGCCATTTTTTTCTGGTTACTTTGTTCCTATAAGCTGCTAATCAGGGTGGATCACTTCAATGGCATTGCACAAATGCTAGTTCTTTAGAATTTCATTCTTCATTTCTTAATTGCTTGCTTGTTACAGGGTTTCAAAAGGAGTGCGAGATATACCAGGAAACTTCCAGTCTGTAACTAGCAATGTCCCTTCGGGGAAATCTCTCATGTACTTTGGTTTACTCCTTGCTTCTGGGGTGTTTTTTATATTTATTGCATTCACCATGTTTCTTCCCGTCATGATGCTGATGCCTCAGAAATTCGCTATATGTTTCACTATTGGATGTGCCTTTATCATTGGTTCATTCTTTGCGCTCAAAGGACCTAAGAATCAGCTTGCGCACATGTCATCCAAAGAGGTATCTCAGCTATGCTTAAATATTAACTGTTTGCATCATTCGTTTGCCTCTCCTTTTTAAGAAACAATTAGCATCTGAAAAAAACTATAGATTAATCTTGTTAATTATTTTTTAATTTTTTAATTTTGCCTTGCCCTCCTTATGTTCGTTTCCACTTTCTTTCCCAGAGGCTTCCATTTACATTGGGATTTATTGGCAGTATGGTGGGTACAATTTACGTTTCCATGGTGCTTCACAGTTATGTTCTATCAGCGTTATTCTCTGTGTTCCAGGTATATTTCATTAATTCCATTCACTTCTTTATGTTTCTCCTCATTTCCCTAGCCTTTCTGTATTATGCAGTCAAATTGATATTTCACGTAGGTCTAGTGAATCTGAGTGCCAGCCTTGTGTTCCCTGCGGGGATCTTGACTCTTGAGCACTTCTAAAGGCCTCAATAACTGGTCATTTTAATTTTCACAGAACCAGATAAAATCTTGTACTATATGAGAAAGGATTTTCCCTAGTCTCTGCAGCCTGGTCGTAGTCATACTACTGATTCTTTTTTCATATTTATATGTGGACTATCTGTTTCTATTATTCCTGTGTTAGTAAATACACATGCAATTTTATTCAGAAAGGATTAACTATGCGGGCTGGCCTCTATTACTTGTGCAATGACTGTTAAAGTTGGTTAGGCCTTGGCTAGCATTGGCATAAGAAGAAATCAAAGCATATTATTTTATTAATTGTATACATGTTTTGGTCACTCATACTACTTGTTCTGTACACTTACATTCTGTTAAGCTTCCATTGGAGTCCTTCACATTATCACATATAGCAGAGATTAGATGAGAGAAGAAAGAGAATTTGGGGGCTAAGAAGAGGAAGGAGGAGGGATATGGAGCCTCCAAAGTCCAAACGAATCTCAGTTTTTCATTTCATTCATAATGCATGACTATCACATGATTGTTACTAGATATGTATAGATTCTCCTACACTAGGAAATAAGCTAACATGCACCAACTTAACCTACGTCAAGACTAACAACAAACACATGGGTGGTGGCGTAGTGCTATTTCTGGAATCTACCAACTTTCTCTATTTTCCTTCTTTTCTTTTGTTTAACACATTGCTAGACCCTAGACTAATGTTTGTATTTGTATTATCACATTACGATTAACAGCTGGAGTTTGTGCCTTATAATTCACCTTAACTTCTATACTTTCTCTGGAGCTATATCTTTTTGAAATCCCTTTTCATCAGTTCCACTGAATTCTCTCTTACCCTAGGTTAAAGCCTATGAAATTATTATGCTCTACTCTAGCTGAAGTTGGATACATATGAATGTTTAAGCAATACACTTGCATGGATGCATTCAGCAAACAATACTGAATTACTGATAACTACTTTTAACTCTTAGGCAAAGTTTGCATGCAAAAAATGGATGGGATAGGACTATTTATACTAATACATTATCACTTTGGACTATTTTATGCCATGATTAGTTCGTTATTTAATCCCACGGACTATGTTTTGTCATTTCTAAGACCATTTGATGATGAATAATAATCCGAAGCGGAAAGATGGTATTATATAGTCCCCCTTTTGAGGAATCAAATGTCCTTAGAAATGATAACAAATAGTCAATGAGATAGAATAACAGACTAATCATGGGATTAAACAGTTGGAAGTGGTGTTAAATTAGTACAAATAGTTCTATCCCAACCAACATTTTGCAAACAAACGTGGCCCGTAGTTATTTTTGATGTGATCTTTTCTGAATAATTCTTTCAATTATATGGGCCTCCTTATAAAAGCATAATTCACAAATAAAGATAAAATATCATCGCTGCACTGAATTCATAATGAGAAAAAGCACAGCCAGTAGATAAACCCAATTACGTCAGCCAAGTTCAAATCACAGAGGGAAGGACTTGTCAACAGTCGGACTACTGAATTTTCTCCCCCTACATTTTGCTCGATATGCTCTTTTAAAATCTTTTTATGAATATTGCTTTTTTATTTTCATTGTTTATGACTAACTTATTTTTAACTCACTTGATGCTTCTCAACGTTTCTAGGTACTTGCACTTTCATATTACGCTCTTTCCTACTTCCCCGGAGGATCAGCTGGGCTGAAGTTTCTCTCTTCCACCCTTACCTCCTCAATACTCAGATGCTTTGGAAGGTGATAGCGATCATCTATACTCCTTTCAGTCTACTCAATTGCTCACACACCTACTTCTGTCTTTCGACTCTGTTTAAATACCCAATTTTACAATGTATCTAATCTCTAGACGAGTGAATGAACCACTAATATCACCCTGCTTAGATTCTTTACCTTCTTTCTGTGAAGTCGAATTTTTTGCTGCAAGAATCATTATTCATACTTGAATAGAGTTTCTCTTTCTCAGTGTTTCTGTATGTCCATTTAAAATTTTCAACATGTAGAAATGTGACTGCAAGTTGTTAGTGTCATCTGTAGGGTTCCTAACTTTGGAAACACAAAAAGTTCATATTTGTTTGCAAGAGTTATAATATAGGTAAAATATTTTGATGAATTATATTCCCAAAATTATTAATGTTAGATTAAATAGTCTTTTAGCCCCGTGTTTGTTTATAATGAGATTATTCATGGAATAACTTGAAATTATTTCATGCTATGTTTGTTTTGTTAAGTATTAATTAAAGAATAAGATAAAAATTTAAGGTTTGGACTATTATACCTTTATTAGTTATAACAAAGACATCAAATTTTAGAGCATTAACAACAGTTTCCCTAATTAACTCTTTATTCTCAATTTTGAAGAATGCATCAACAAATCATTATTCAATAGCTTCTTTATCCTTATTTGACTCTCTATTTTAATTCATATATATGATTTTATTTCCCAAAGTGAGGGAGTCAAAAAATCATTCTCTATATATACAAAATGACATTTTACACATTTTAATTTAAGTGGACAACTCATCAGTTATACACATCTTGACATTTTTTTTACTATTTTATTTTTAAATTATAAACTTAATATTGACTTATATTTTAAAATTAATTTCAAACATATTTAAATTTAAAATTGATATAAATTTGTTTAATTTATGTCAATATAATTATAAATATTATAAACGTAATAATAATTATAAAATTTATTATTTTCAAATTTTAAATGAAACATATTAAATTTAAATTTAAAAATATCACAAATTAACTTTTTAAAAGTTAATATTAATCTTATGTATATTTGCAACTACAATCCATTCAATACTCACTTCATAAATTACTTAAAATTTAAAATAAAATAAACATTATTTTACAAGTTGAAATATAATTGATAAATTGTACTCTCTCTTTTATAAATTATAAGATTATTATTAATTTGATATTTTAACTATTGAAAATTTTAACTTTTTAACTTTTAAATTTTATTATTTAAGGAATCAATATAAGGAACCTATTGGGTACATAGTGAAAAAATTGAATATCTATTTTGCAAATGACCCAATAACACTGCATTGTAGGGATAAAGATAAGGAAACTGCTATGAATGCTCTTAGTATTCCTTAGATAGATAGAATATGATTCATTGGTCATTTTTTAAAAAGATCAAGATTAATTTTGTTCACAAATTTTTAATCCAAAATAATAAGAATTATAATACCTGGTTAAATATGGTAGTATTAATTAGTTATTCATTTCAAATGGTTTTGTTATATTAATAGTCATGATCAAATCTTTAAAACATACAAATGACTTAAAAGATTAATAGTCTAATCTCAAGTAAATAAACAGTTGCGTTTTATAAAATTTGTGGATATTTAGTAAATATTTTGTTCCATGTACATCTGTGAAAATAATAAGTTAGTTTTGTAGTGTGGGATGCTGATAAAATTTAGTTGTGTTTTGTAGTGTGGGATGCTAATTTAAGTACATTGTGTTATAATATTATACTACTCCCTCCGTTCTTTTTTAAATATCGTTTTAAGAAGTTTTTGTCTTTCAATATTTATCATTTGAGAATTTCAATTAAATATTAATTATTTAATTTTTAATATTACCTTTCGGTATTAAATATAATTTTAGTTCTACTACTTTTTTTTTTTAAATAAATAACACTATCTTTTTTTAATACAAAGACAATATAGACAACTGATATTATATTTAATGCTATACAATTATTTTTTTAATACTTGTGTACAACTCTAAAACGACATATATTAAGGAACGGATGAAGTAGTATTATTGAAAAATCAATTCTTTCTTTGAAATAAAAACAAAAAAGTTTGAAGTTTTTTAGCGTTTATTTTTTTTCTCGTTGGAAATAATTCATGAGAACCGAGGTTGAGTTACAAGTTTGAAAGAGAGAAAAAATTACCTTTAAGTTCTCCATTAATTAAAAAAGAAAGAAATTAAACACAATTTACACATGAAGGAAATACTATCTATATTTTAAAATTAGAGATGTATTTTGATTTTTTAAGTTAATTTGCAAAATCTCAAAACATTTCATTTAAGTTTTGGAAACAATAAGGATAATGATTAGTAGTATTTTATAGTTAATTTATAATTGTTATATTTGTTTGTATTAAAACTAAATAATTTTATATCAATTTTGAATTTTAGGATTTTCTGATTCACTGCATAAAAAAATCAAAGTGTATTTTTTATTTTTGAATGAAGGAGTAAATAATATTATTTTATTTATCAAAAAATGGAAGTCATGCGACCCATGAAGGTAACGAAGGTTGAATTTTTATTTAATTTTTACATGTATTTTTGATATTTTCACATGATCCTCTCTCATGACGCAAGATACGAAAATTTACTTTTTATATGTAAGAGCGTAAAATAAGCAAACAGATTCGAGTTCGATTCGTAATCGCCGATTAAAAGTTCGATTCGAATTTCATTTCGAAATATAAACGAAGTCAAATATGAGCAAATTTTAAAGTTCGATAAATTACTCGAGCCTCCTCAAATTATAATTTTCTATTGATACTTTCGGATCATATTCGATTCAAAAAGGTTAAACTACTCTTACTCGATTGAATCGTGTTATTTTAGGTAGCCTAAACGAAATTTCAATCAAACCTTATTTTATATTCGATAAATTTTGTAAATCAAATCTGAGCAACTCAATATTCGGTTCGACTAGATTCATTTATACCTTTATTTATATATAAAGAAAATACCAACTTAGATGGATACATATTAAATGGAATAACCCAAGAAGCTATTTAATTCCAGCTAAATTTTAAATGAGATGTTTGTGTTGATTAAAACTTTTATCATATTTTTGAAAGGGATAGCTAACTAAATAACTATATTTTACTAAAAATACATCTATCTACTCATAAGTGAGGCTCCTGAGTCCTGACCAAGCCATGCATTTAATTGGTGACTGAAAGAGATCGATAATTATCAAGTCATTCTTTCACAGCTGGAGCTGCTACCTTCAAATTATTAATTATTTCATTATTAATCTTTAACATATAGAAAAAGGCTAAAGGCCTATGCCACACATTTTTTTTCTTTATTATTTTAATATTTGGAAAAATAATATAATATTTTTATTAAACGGAAAAAAAACTTTTTCTTTATTTGATAAAAATAGACTTTAATGTACTTTTCACCTAATTTTAACTTTACACTCCAACTTTAATTCCTTTGAATTTAATGTTATAATAGTAAAAAGAGTAACATTCTATTCTTTTCATTATTATTTTCTACTCAAATTTTTACAAGAAATAAAAGAAAAGGTAGCTTTTTCCTTCTCTCAACTCCCAAACAAATTAAATAGAGTGACAATTATTTTCTTTTTCTTCCTTCTATTCTCTATTAAACTTAATTTCAATTTTCTTAAAATAAAATATATTTTTTCCCCATTCTCTTCTCAAAATATATATTAACAATTTACATTTACCAATTAATGACTTGCTTAGAGTCTTAGACATGGAAAATAATTTATTTTAAAAAAAACATAAAATTAGACGAGAATAACAACATTGAATTTCAATGCATGTGCATGTGCATGTGCATGTGCATGTACATGTACGATTCCTAACCCGGATTTTGTCTTCCAAAAGGAAAGATATTATGAATTATTTTGGTAATCAAGCTAGGTATTCTTTTTTCTTTTTTTGTGTCCATTAATATATATGTGTTTTTCTAATTAAAGCAAAAATAAAAATTAAAGCTAGTGTCAGTTCTTAAGTCAGCTGGCATGGCCATGAATTCGTCATTGATGTTATCATTTTCATCATCGTATTTTCTTAATTAAGACTTTCTTTCGTTAAGGGATAAAAGTCTTACTATATCTTATTTTGGTAGTGATCTCAAATTAAATATCTACTTACTTTAAATGATCTATTTTTTTACAATAATTTATCTATAATACCCTTATTATTAATTGTTATATTTCTATTTTCTATGCATATTTATGGAGCATTACTAGTAATGTGCAAAAAACTATGTAATTAATGAGAATTTAAATATAGACAATTTTGTCATTTTATCCTCTTTCTTAATATGCGTAAAAAGTCAACCAGGATTTTTATTCTGAGACAAAGGAAGTATTATTGTTATTATTATAAAGAAAAAATTGAGCAGAAGAATTATGGAGTGGACCGTACGAGGTTGACTAAAAGGTAGGACTGTGCAAATCTTCCATTTTTTCAGGTTTTTCGGACCGGACTGAATTGGTCGGTTCGACACAAAAAGAATCAGTCCGGTTTCGGTACAAAAAAATAGTATATATCGATTTTTCGATACCGATATCGGTACGGCATTTTTATAGTTCGGTATTATCAAACCGGATAGGTATATACCGGTTTTCAATTTTTTTATTATTATTAATAAATAATTAATAATTAATAATTAATAATAATAATAATAATAATAATAATAAAATAATGATAATAATAATAATAATTTTGGGTAAAAATTGATACCGAACCGATTTACCGGTTCAATATACCAGTCCAATCAGTATCATTATCAAATTTTACCTTATTTCAGTACCGATTCGATTCGGGCCAATATTTGCCCCCCGCACCTAAAAAGGTCATCATCTATCCAGCTAACCACTAAGGCACTAACGTAATGTCGCTAGCTAACTACCTCGTCCCACTTCCCAGACCCACCTGGTTTGCCGTAGAGAAAAGAGTCAACGTACACAAAAACACTACACTAAAATTTATGTAGATGGTGTACGTGTATATATATATATATATGAAAAAATATATATACATAATGTAGAATACACTCGTCATATGCTATAATTTATTTGGGTTATAGCGACGGTTCGACGATTTATTTTAGTTATAGGGATAATTTTTCCATTATATATATATATATATATATATATATATATATATATGAAAAAATATATATACATAGTTACATATATTTGATGGAATAAGAGGAAATTAAGAAGAATTTAAAATTTATGTTAATCTTAATTTAACTTTATTATGAAATTTGTTTAAAAATATTACCCCAAAGTAAAAGAATTGACATTCGAATAATATATATATTTCCATATATATATATATATATATATATATATTCATTACTTTATGCGTATATAAATATAAAGCTCTACTTGTTTTTTTTTCTCCTCGATCTATACACCAAACACTCTTAAGACAGAGTTTCACTAGTATATGCTTCAACACGCCAGCAAAAACCAAGACGATGAAGGTATATATATATATATATATATATATATATATATATATATATATATATAATGAAAAAAGAGTCCCATTAGTAAATTACGGAGGCAGAATAGTACTGTAGTAGTATTTCTGGTATGAATTCCTTGTTTAATTTCCCCCCTTTTCATTTCTTGGTTAATTTGCAGCAAAAGGTGGTGATTAAAGTTACAATGTGTAACCAACAGAAGTCTCGTACTAAGGCCATGAAGATAGCAGCTACTGTTTCTGGTATGAAAAAAATAGCTTTAATTTACTTCATATATATATATATAACCATATATATATATATATATATATGTCTCATATATCAATTTATGATTTGATGAAATTATGTATGTATGTATGTATATGCAGGGGTAGAATCAGTAGCAATAAAGGGGGCTGAGAAGGATGAAATAGAGGTAGTCGGAGAAGGAATCGACACGGTTGAACTTGCTAAATCCCTGAGGAAGAATGTGGGGCATGCAGATGTGGTGAGTGTTGGTCCTGTTCAACAAGAAAAGAAACAAGAGAAGAAAGAGGAGAAGGTGCATGTGGTTTGTCACCCTTATTATGGGACAACTACACCTTCCTACCAAGTTTATGAGCTCAAAGACTCCTGCCAAACTGCCTGCTTCATCATGTGATCACCACTGCATGAGGCCTTATAATTAATTAATTAATTGTGAATTAATGCTCACATTTGTTTTCATATTATTGGAATTTATAAATTGTTGCTAACAAACATGTATTTACATATATATTACTATTTGAAGAAAATCGTCCATGACAGAGGAGGAAAAGTGAGGATAATAAATTAAGAACAATTAAATTTTATATACTTTGAATTTCTTTTTAACACTATTTTACAAACGGCTGATGTGCATGGTATATTCCACCTCAGTTTTTTATGTGTGGCCGAAGATTACATTGAAGTAATTTATTGATCAATTAATATGCTGAGGTGAAGTATGTCATATCAGTAGTTTGTAAAATATTTGTAGAATAGTTTGTATTCGTAGCATTACTTCTTTTTTTCTTCCTATTAATATTAAAGAGACGTGTCAGTGCTTATACTATTGATGACAACCGATCAATGTTGGGACATGCATTTTTTGAGTCGTAGTCCATTTTGGGCATGCAACTAGAATGGCATTTTAATTTAAGGAGTACTGTAAGGATTTGAGCTCCCTTGAAAAACAAAATTCAAATATATATATATATATATATATATATATTATGATATATAAACTTTGCGGAAGTCCTCCAAATCTCCTAGTTGGCAAAGTTCCTATAATAATAATTGTTTTTGAATGCTTAAATCTGGTAATTAATGGCAAAATACTTTCATATATATATATATATATATATATTCTGTATTAACTTGCAGAGATGATCATCATCTCAGTTTCGCATGTCATGTCACACCGTCAGTTTCACTTGCTAAGCAATTAGTTTTGCATTACTGAATCCCTGCAAATTCCCCACCACCTGTTCTCTCTAGTTGAATTTATTTTGTGAATATTTAGATGTTGTTCATCATTAATATGCTTATAGAGGCTTATTTAGATGCAACTAGATGTTGTTCATCATTATGCTTGGTGTTTGAATTTTGTGAATATAGTTGAATTTTTATATAATTTACACAATTATCACCATTTTGTTGAAAGTTCCTCTTTTTTCTTATCTAAACATTTGATTTTTTTTTTATCTAATCCCTAACTAATATATATATATATATATATATATATATATATATATGAAAAGTACCCTAAAATATTTTTGTTTTCCGATGTGAAATATTTAAGAATCAAATTATCATAAATTAACAAATAAATAGTGCACAATACATTATATGTGATGTATTAAAATTTCATTAGAAATCATCAAAACTAAAATTAGAAGAAAGATTAGGATCAGCTATTTTATTTGGCCACCAAAATTTAAAGACAATATTTTTATAGACAATTAATTCAACGGAACAATTATTATGGTAAGTTCAATTTGTCAATTTATATTAATGTTAAAATAAAACATAATATTATGGTAAGTTCAATTATGTTAAAATACAATCTTAACATAATACTATTTTATTTTTAATTGATTGAGAATTATCATATCATTACCATTATATTTAGATAATTTTTTAAAGAAATATTTTGATTTAAAAATGTTGTTTTATTTGTATATCTCTTAATTTTAAATAGAGAAAATAAAAAATATATTAACAAATTAATATATCTATCGTATAAATTTAAATATTTCACAAAGCTTTACATAAATATCGATCTTACTAAATCTGTTAAAATTATCAAATTTCTTAATAAAAAATATTAATTTCATATATAATGGCGTATTGTTCACGGCATTTGAAGAATTGAATTAATTTAAAACATAATAATGTGTTTTATCTTGATGCAAAATGCAGCAAATGATTTTGACCGCTTCAGAGGTTAATTTTATCTAGAAATTTTTAATTCCAAATAGTGGGATTATAATATTTAGTTGAATATGATATTAAATAGTCTCACATATTAAGTCATTTTATAATTTTTGAACAAATAATTTTAAGTCCAAATTTAAAATAAATAAAACACTTATAAATAATAATTATATCCAGATATAATAATTACAAACAAACGTATCCTTTGAATTCATAAGCTGCTAATGGAGATTCAAGGTTCTTAAAAGAAAAAAAAACATTTTCACTACTTTGTAATCATGGCCTCATCGGACATGAACATATAGTCAGCATCTCCAATTCTCCATATTATAACAAGTATGGACCGGACCGAGTCGGGTTGACTCGAAATTAAGTAAGCTAACTCACCTTTCTTGCTGCCTAATTAGTTGGCTTACTAAATGGACAAATTAAAATTATACGCAATTTTGGAACTCATGACAAAACTAAGGTCTTACTTATACTTTGTTTTTCTTTTAATTATTACAGTTTTATAATTTTAAGACGGTCTTAGAGCTCGTTCGTCCGACTTATTTTAAAATGACTTAAAGTTAAAATATAAATTGATTTATAAGTTAATTTAAGTTATGACTTTAAAAAAACGTGGTTGACATTAATTTGACTTATAAGTCTGAAATTAAGTTAAACAAGTTATGAAGGTGTTCGGCTCATAATGACTTCTTACAAGTTAAAATCAAATCTAAATATTACTGAAATTTAGTCAAACTATCTTATTTTAAAATGACTTATAAAGTTACAAATACATACTTATTTTTCTGACTTAAAAATCAACTTATAAGTTGAAAAATAAGTCATTCTGAAACAGACACATACCACATTCACCCTTGATCTCATAGAAATCGTAAGACAAGAGTTACCGCTGACATATATGTTAAGGTCTTTGTAAATATCAGCATCTCAAGGTTATTAAAATGAAGATATACATACAATATTGACCATATCAATATGATCCGGATGGTTGGTTTTGTAGAATGGTATTTTAGTAGTGGCGTTTGGTCATGGTTATGTTAATGTAAATGGGGTTACAATCAATTGTATGAAATTTCTGTGCACATATTTTTTTAGAATTAGTTGGACTTTTTTAAGATACAAAAAATCTCTATTCAGTTGCATAATTTATTAGTTAGTGCCTAGTGGAATAAGAATAAGTACAAGTTAGTACTCCATTGTCAACCTTATTTTTTATATTCATAATGTCAACATATCTATTGCCATTATCCTCTTTTTCTTTTCCTTTTTTTTTTGGGGTAATTTTATTTAAATTAAGTACTTCTTCTTCTTGTTTAGCATGACATTTTCTTCTTCTAACAATTATTGACACAATATTAATCTAATGTGTTGTACGTAACATTAAAAGCTCATCTCATTGACGTAAGTAACTTTATCTCCTTTATTATGTAAAAAAAAAATACCCATTCAAATCAAATATCATTTAATCAGACTCCTCTATAAATACTAGTGCTTAGTTTCCAAGTGCCATACTCTCACTCTCTTATCCAACATACTCTAAATCAAGACGTGCCGTGCCATGAAGGTAAATAACAAAGTATACGTACGTACTTTGGTACATAATATACTCCATCCGTCTCATGATAAAAGTCATTATTACTATTTTGGGTAGTCCAATGTTAAATGTTTATTTTTTTTAATAACCAAACTTTTACACATATTTTTCTATTATACCCGTAGCATTAAATATCTCATACTTTTCTTATTCTAATTCGCTCTCCATATTTTATGACATTATTATGGATAATTTTGTCATTTTATTCATCTTCTTAATATGCGTGAAAAATCCATCAAGACTTTTATTTTGAGACGGAGGGAGTACTATTAATTCCAATACTCTCCCAAATTAAACAATTTTATGCACTTTATTCTTTTATTTGCAGCAAAAGGCTGTGATTAGAGTGGCAATGTCTGACCCCAAAAAATCTCGCACCAAGGCCTTGAAAATTGCAGCTACTCTTTCTGGTATGTCAAAAGACACAACATTTTCCCTTTAATTAAACTTATTTATTCACAAAATGAGTTATTTTAATATTTTACAAATATTAAAAATGTAATTTTTATTCTGTACGTACTCTTAAAAATAATCAGTTGTGACGTAATATTAGTGTTGACGCGATAATAAAATTATAATGGTTATATTATCTTGTAATTTATAGTATCGTCAATAAAAAAGGATGTCTTATTGTGGGCCAAAAAAAATTGAGAAATGGGAGTCTGTTTGTGGGAGTGATATAATATAATATGATATGATATATGTATGCAGGGGTAGAATCAGTAGCTATTAAGGGGGATGCCAAGGATCAACTAGAGGTTATTGGAGAAGGAATCGATACGATTGGACTGGCTAAATTGCTGAGGAAGAACGTGGGGAGTGCAGATTTGATCAGTGTTGGTCCGGCTGAAGATGAGAAGGGTGATCAGGTGGTTTGGTCAACTCAGCACCCTTACTATGGTGGTGGTGGTGGTGGTGGTGGTGGTGGTGGACCTCCTTACCAAGTTTATGCTGTGAGAGACTCCTACTATGACCCCAGCTGCTCCATCATGTAGTGGTGGGTTGACCATGGCTAAAGTTGACTTTACACTACTTTCATTGCCACCCTAGCTCCATGTGTATATATATATATATATAAATGAAAATATATATCTTGACAATTTACAGAAGATATAGTCGGTTATAATGACAGTTTTTTTTTTCACCCGTCGCCATAACTATTTCGACTACTATGACAGGTTTAATCGTCGCCATAAAGCAAAAACTCGCCATACATAAAACTTTATGTCAATCAGATTGTATATATATAGGGTAACACTATTTCCACATAATTTTCTCATATGACTGTGAGACCACTGTATACTCATGTGAGGGAAGATTGTGTAAAAATATAAAAAATACATGTGAAAATATCAATTTATATATATATATATATATATATATATAATATTTGATAAAGTGGATGAAAAAGAAGTTGGATAACATCTATATGTATTTCTGTATAATATTAGTAAATGGGTGAGGTAGTGTTTGATAAAATTGAATAATTAAGATTTGAATTGTTAATATATCTTAATAAATTAGATTATTTGAGTGAAATAATATCTAAACTTAAAAATCGGTTTGATAACTTAAAAATATAAAATATTTGAATGACAATTATTTTACCATATATTAACTCTACGAGTTGTTAATTAAAAATTTTATTTAATAATTTTAAATACGCATGATCTAATAAAAAAAATGAAAGAGTGAATAATATTGCTCATAAATGTGTTTATATAAAAAATATTTATATACTCTAGTGAATAAATATTAAATAAATTACCTAAAAATTAACAATAATTTATAGTATGATGACTATTACATTAGATAAAAAAAAGTGTCAAGTTTAATAGAATAACTGAATAACAACATAATGAAATAGTTCAAGAGAAGAATTTTATTTTTCGGTTTCAAAATATAAGATTATTATTGACTTGAAAAAGTTAATTTAAAATATTTTTAAACTCATAATTAATATGATTTTTTTAATTTAGTTTATACAATGATGAATATTGAAAATAATAAAAAAAGTAATACTCATCGTAAGATTTATTGTTTATAATTTTGAATCATCTCAATTTTAAATTTGAAAATATCTCAAATTAATTTTTCAAAATCAATAATGATCTTAAAATTTGAATTGGAAGGAGTACAATATTTGGGGGGGCGCCGTAATTTTTGTTCATAGATTTAAAATTTAGGTTGAGAGACAACTCTCAATGGTTTGAATTTATATCTTTCCTTACTGAAATAAAATTTACCCAACAACTTTAGTCTCTCTTTCGTTAACGCCAAGATCTTTCCCCACGCCCCATCATCACTAAGACAGCGTCGATATCCCGCGATTCAACAAGTCAACACCAAAAGCTTGACTGACCAAGTCGAGGATAGCTCCGGCGTGAGAGTCGGTCTGAAGCGATCACAAGGTCAACAATGGAGAAAATACTATCTAATGCGAGATAGAATAATAATCATGAATGAATGTATTCTTTTACCCTCTTATGTGATCTTAGCCCCATGATACTCCACTCCGGTTCTGGTACACTTCATCACTTCCTCGACACCTTTTCCCCACTTAGGTCATTTCGGTAGAAAGTAAAGCATTTACTTCCACACCGCCGCTTTGTTTTCACTGCCGGTCATCCGAGTCCCATCCTCATTAATGCCATGCGAGAAAGGTGGTAAACACAATAGTCATTGTCACTTGGTATAATGATTCTTGGTCAAAGTTGGGTTAAGTGACAATTTGTATAATGGCCGATTCAATGACTAAGCCCAAATAATGGAAATGACCCAAGTGACTTGATCCAACCGAAAGAACCCAATGAAATGATCAAGTAACTAGGCCCAAACCATTCGGACCAACCAGGATTTAGCATAACATGATCGAGGAGAGGAGCCCATTAAAATGCAGCCCGATAAGGAAAAGGATTATGGCTGACATTACCCCCCTAGTCTTATATTAAGCAGGTGTTTAATGAAAGACTATAAATAAATATAAAGCCTCAGGACATAACAAACTATGATAAGTCATAAGAGATCCAAAGTGAAACTCACCAAAGCCCATTAAAATCGATCCAAATTGATATCAGGAATAGAAGTGAGAATCGGTGAGACGCAAGCCCACATGGGTGAAGATATTTAGATCTAAAAGCAGATGAAACCTCTTCCCATTCATCATCATTGCGTTGAATTAAATGTGCCGCCTTCAATTCACTGAGTATGGCTATCGAGAATAAAAGGTAAACTTTACCAAATCGTGATTTTACTGCTAATTTGAAATTTGAACCTTTGAGCTTTCTCCTCATTTGCAAACTTCTTTCTCGCTTCACAAAATCTTAACAATGGTGACCGTAACCTCTAGCCAAAATTCCCCCCTTCGTATGACTCTCCTGTCAAGATCGTTTCTCCCAACCCAAACCCACAACCAAGAGGGTTCGAGTTCCAACCCCAATCAACAACCATGGGGAAATCACTACTGAAAAAAGCCTATCTGCGACTAATAATATATCGTGACCAGCTGTATTTGATCGCCGATAATGGTATCTTAATGACCATTATCTGCGACCACTTATGGATTCTAGTCATTAGGTAAGTTCGTGACCGCGCATGCGATCATTTGATCGATCCGCCACTATGATTTTCCTCCTAAAATTTTGGTGTGAAACCCCGCGCGGTTTCTTTTTATGATTATTTCTCTATCGTGATCGCCTTTAGCGATCGCTAACACATCCGTGTCATTAAAAATCTGCATGACCGCGTGCGATCGCGAGATGGCTGATCATGGATGTATTTCAATAAACCAAGATGTCAGTTCATCACTCTTGATCCGAGCGGAAAAAGAAAAAAGAGGAGAAAAGAAGAGGAGAAGAGGGAGAAGGGGGAGAAGAGAGGAGAAGAGGGAAAGCCGCCGCCACCATCATCACCACCACGGCCGCGCCGACGCCTTGCCATTACTGCTACTGTGCCACCATCACCACCATCACAGGTTTCATAAGAAATCACAAATAATGTCAATCATTTCTTTTTATTATCATTAAGATTACATTTAAACATTGAAAGAAGGATTTTTATTCCACAATTTATGATATACTGAGGTGTGGTGCTACCATCCAATTAAAAGCTTAATAATAAATAAAGTCACTTAGTTGATTAGTGTATAATTGAGTATTGTAAACTCTTTTATATGACTCATACGCACTTGTAGTATACACAACTCTTAGAAATAAAAATAAATTTTAACCGATACAATCTTATAATTATCTGGTTACTAACAAGCTAGTAACTATCTATGATAGTTATCTGGTTACTAACAAGCTTATAGATAAATAGGACACTCACACATATACATTTAACAATTAATGTTTGTCCGATACAAGCTTGTAAATATCCTGGTTACTAATAACAGTAACCATAATGTAACATAATAAAACAGAGTAACCATATAATTATATGATAGTAACGAACATGTTTTAATGGTAGCCAAAACAGAAACATCATGTAATGAAACTCAGTTTAAGCAATCCATGTATACTATAACCATAATGTAACATAATAAAACAGTAACCATATAATTATATGATAGTAACCATAACAGGTTTTAATGGTAACCAAAACAGAAACATCATGTAATGAAACCCAGTTTAGGCAATCCATGTATACTAAACAATTACATATTAACCAGAATAAAAAAAATAAAAGTATCTGAAATCCCACATTGAGGACACAATAATAATAGCCAAACCATAAGGTAACAGTAACCAAAACATAATAAAGAAGTAACCAAATAGTTATATGAAAGTAACCAGAATATGTAAGATGTGTTTGTGGAAATGGAAGTAGAAATAGAATAGCATAAACCTTGTAGAATATATTTGAAGGAATTTACAAAAATAATACATCAATGTATACTAAGCAAATACATGGTTTATTATGACTTGGGTTTATTATTTACAAAAATAATACATCCACAAACTAATGATGCCTTAAACTTCTTCAATCAATCTTGGGTTCAATTTCTTGGTAATAATGTCGGGAACTTCCATGTCACACCAATATATAACTTTTTCAATGAATTTTCTATTGCATCCCCCATAGTAAAGATTCCATAATTGCAAATAAAAAAAATCAAATTTACACAGTCATTAGTAACCAGATATAAACAATATTTATATCATAAACAGTTTACCAAACAAATACATTGTAACCAAAATAACATATAACAGTAACCAAAATCTCAATTGAGAGAAAAAGAATGGTATCCAAATCATAAGCTAACAGTAACAAAAAATATACAAATGAAGTAACCAAACAATTATATGTTAGTAACCAAAACATATATTAATGGTAACCAATACATAAACAACATATAGACCAAACAAAGTTTAGTCAACCCATATATTAAGCAAATATATTGTAACCAGAACAACAAAAAAATAGTAAGCAAAATTCCAACTCAAGAAAACAAAAATGGAATCCAAATCAGAAACTAACAGTAACAAAAAACATACTAAATAAGTAACCAAATATTTATCTGATAGTAACCAAAACATATTTTAATGGTAACCAATAGATAAACAACGTGTACACCAAAATCAGTTTAGTCAACCATGTATACTAAGCAAATAAATGGAAACCATAACAACATAAAAAAGTAACCAAAATACCAAATCAAGGTAACAAACATGGTATCCAAATCTCAAGCTAACAGTAACCAAAACATAATGCAGAAGTAACCAAACAGTTATATAATAGTATCTATTTTTTATTGCTTGACGTAGCTACAACGTAAGCATTACATCAAGTCCCCATAAATTAGTCTAGTATACTAAACAACATGTAGTCCAAACTCAGTTTAGTCAATCAATATATACTAAGCAAATACATTATAACCAAAATAACATATAAAAGTAACCAAACCATGTTTTAATGGTAACCAACACATAAACAACATGTAGACCAAACCCAGTTTAGTCAACCAATGTATACTAAGCAAATACATTGTAACCAAACCAACATATAAAAGTAACCAAAATCCCAATTGAGAGAAAAAGAATGGTATCCAAATCAGAAGGTAACAGTAACAAAAAATATACTAATGAAAAAACCAAAAAGTTATATGTTAGTAACCAAAATATATATTAATGGTAACCAATACATAAACAACATGTACAAACAGTTATATGTTAGTAACCAAAATATATATTAATGGTAACCAATACATAAACAACATGTACACCAAAACCAGTTTAGTCAATCATGTATCTTAAGCAAATACATGGTAACCATAACAACATAAAAAGTAACCAAAATACCAAATCAAGGTAACAAAAATGATATCCGAATCACAAATTAACAAAGATGGCAAAACATAATGCAGAAGTAACTAAACAGTTATATGATAGTAACACTAACAAAATTTAATATAAACATAAATTTAAATAAATTGTTGTTGATATTCTTTGAAATTGGGACAATTTTGGGCTTCTTATTGTTTTTTACTAATATTGGATTCTCCTAAATTGTGCCTTGAATTATAGTTGTGCACATTACATTTTTGTGTGTTGGAATTATATTTTGGTGAAATTGGTCAAGTATATACGTGCCTAAATGCGTGTGGATAATCCATATTATAGGGGAGACTACTTAGATTTTTTTTTTATATATAAGTCAAATGGCCATATAACTTGAACATGAGTATAACATAAAACATAACTAGGAATTAAGTTTATCCATAATTCAATCAAGAAGAAGGTTCAAAGAAGTTTTTCCATAATTCACAGTCGAGAAGATAAAGAAAATGACACACTATTAATATGTATGCTATAAGTATGACTTAGCTTAGAATAGAAAGAAAATGAAAAGTACAAACACAAACACAAGCACCATAACTTCAATCACACATGCTAGTAATGATTCCCAAACATGGTCATTAATAAAGCCAACAAGAAAACCAATTTAAGCTCTCTTTTCAAGCCTAAAGTGAGCTTTGATAAGTCACAATGAGTTAGATGATTAAATAAAGTTTGGTGATGCTAAAAGTAACCTTAAGTAACTTAAATATACACGCTTAGACTATCCTAGTGGCCTAGACTATCCTATCCTATTGTCCTTTTGTTTACATACAATTACATATCACGATGTTCTCTATATTCACGACATGTTTATGTACCTTTCATTTATAACTTATACTAACATCCTAAATTTTTATTTATAGATGTCTTACGAACTCTGCAAAGACGAAGCCTTGGGTTGGGTCGAGGGCCCTAATCATGTCTCAAGGCTCAGCCTAATCCGGATGATCGCATTCTTATACTGATCCGTCCTCCTCCGGATAAAGACGTAAGTTAAACATATATATATATATATATATATATATATATATATATAAGGGTTTTAATATAAATTATGTATATTGTAGTGATTTTCAAGATAGTAAAATTGTGAAGTGCATTTCACAATTATCTTCTACGTAACCCGGCCCACGCTGGTGATTACGTAAATGAAACACACCTCTCGCCCATAAGGATCTGATTTAATTTGAATTTCGTATATTTTTTATCACTTTGATAGATAATACATAGTTAATCAAATAATATTGCTTAGTAATATAACGCTTTTAATATTATTATTGTTATTTTATTTGCGAAGTAAACGATATAGATGGGACGCATGACGCACAAGCATCGATTATTCGATTACACTATTCTCGCGAGAAGTGCCGCATTTCTGAACTAAAGATAATTTGAACAAGGAACGACAAAAAGCCCCGCACAATGCCGAGATTGACCATCCAGGGATGTGGTGAGTAAAGATATGCACGAAGATAGCCCACGATGGTGCGCATGTACTTATATGGGACGACACACGACAAGCATCAAGATATATCTTTGAGATTGACCATCCATCATGTTCATTTAAACACTGCTCATCTTTGCACTACGGCCAAAGATATTCTTTGAAATCATTCATCTTTGCACTACGTGCCAAAGATATTCTTAAGAAATCATTCATCTTTGCATTATGTGCCAAAGATATTCCATAAGATCATCATTTAAAGGCGAGGATGATGAAAATATTTTTTTTTTTAAAAGCGAATCGATTGAAACAAAATGACAAGGATTAAGGATTAAGGATTCGTACTTGGTTTTATCCACGCCCAAACATACCTCAAAAATAATCATAGTGGTGTAAAATTCAAGAATGATCAAAACATGGATCAATCGAGTTAGTATCCGGAATAGATGTTTTAGACGAAAAGAAGAAATTTTATTTTTCTATTGAATAGTACAGATATCGTGAATAAGGCCAGATATCGTGAATAGTAACTCGACACCAAAAGATAGAAATTCCACAAAAACATCTTCACGACTTCATTGAATAGTAACTTCGTGAATAGTAACTCATGAATAGTAAACTCGTGAATAAGTAACTCATGAATAGTAATCCCGACATGAAAAAGTTCCAAATTTGATAAAACTTCAGATCAACATTTCAATTATAATGATATTGAAGAAATAATATCATTACGATAAAAATAATATCCCTTACCTCGAAAGATCGATTTTAATTTAAAAACCTTGGGATATAGGCTATGACTTGGACTTGCACCAGTATAGCAATACTCAAAGTATACTCAAAATACTCACAAGAATACGCCGATAATATAGAGAAAACTTGATTTACGGTGTGATTTTCAATTCTAACCTAAGACCCTATTTATAGGAAAACGCTTAGAACACAAAAGCAGAAAATTTAATAAAATATATTATTATTAATAAATTTCCTACGCCCTTTGGAAATCAGATCCCAACATTTCCCACATGCCAACCTTCTAGAAAGAAATGATAAAAACGTTTTTCATAAAATAAATAATTAAAACTTACAAAATCAATTATTTTGAGCTTCGAACTTCAATAATTCATAATAAATAGCCCTTTCATCAGAAAATTTGAATCTCGCGAGTTTTTATAGGAAATTCAATTCTCTACAACTTTGCAGAAGAAAGTTTTTCCAAATTCCAAATAGAAATTGACCGAAATCCACAAAGCGGGCGATTTTACGGTATAATCAAATTTCGATCAATAAATGGGGTCCACCGAGCATGTTTAACATGTTTTAAACATTTATTGCAAAAAATACTCTTCCTCCTCGTATACTCATATATCCCACATTCGTTGTAAACATATCACAGTTAATATATTATTAAAATAATATATTTAAATGAATTATTTTATCGAGAAAAAGATAAAATATTAATTTTCAACAATTGTCATTTTAAAATTTTCTCCATCTATATCCACATAAAATCAATATTTTCCTCATCATATAAATCAATAATTAATTATTCACAAATAATATTACGTAATCACAATATTGACAACGAGTGCAGGGTTCAAAGGAAGAGGGGGCTTTCAATAAGAATTTCTTCTTCTTTGGCCTTAATTAGGTGACCAAACTTCTCCTTAGATGAGAACTTTCTAGACATTGCCAATAATGTTATCTAATAATATTATTCGAGATAATATGAATTATTGCTTCGATAATGAAAAAATCTTTGTGTAATGACAATTATTGAAACAACAATGAATATAAAATATCAACGCAACAATTATTAACTCAATAAAATATTGAGCGGTAATATCGTAACCATTATTGAGTAGTGCCTTCACGTAAGAATCAATAATTGGTGCAATACAGGTGTCTACTTATTCAACAACGGCGTATTAGTGTGTTTTTAACCACCGGGTATTCCAACAAGATAATTCGGTAATAACTACGTAGTTATTTAAAAACAACTTATATTTGTCATTTTCTTCATCCAATCGCTTTCAAGTTATGGGGCCCACACATGGTCGCTGGTCAGTGCATTTAATATTCTGACAAAGATTTAATATTCCACGACCAAACGAATATTCCCCGACGATAATGAATATTTTATAACCACTTGCTTATTTTAAAATATTTGCGTATTTAACCCTTAACTATCCACATTAATCAAATCAACCCTTACTATTTCAAAATAATAAATAAAGGAAATTCCTTTTTATTTAAAAATTTGAGGGTCTTACAACCTCCCTCCTTATAAAATTTCGTCCTCGAAATTGGACGACGATACTGGTGTTTCGAAAAGGTGAGGATACCTCGCTTTCATTTCCGTTTCCAATTCCCGTGTCATTTCCTCTATATAGCATGATTCCTCCAAAAACTTTAACTTGTGGTATGACCTTTTTGCGCGTAGGACATGCTCCTTCCTATCCAAGATCTTGACAGTACCTCCTCATACGTTAAGTCTTCTATTATCTCGTCCGGTTCTAACTCAATAACGTGGTTGGGTCTTTCACATATTTATTTAAGTGCTGAGATATGTGAAACACATTATGAACACGAGACAAACTCGAGGTAACGCAAGTCTATAGGCTACATTTCTACTCGGTCAAGAATTTGAAATGGACCAATAAATCGTGGATTGAGCTTTCCTCTCTTCCCAAATCTTGTAACTCCCTTCCATGGAGCAACTCGCAACAATACATGATCCCCTACATTAAATTCCGTCCTTTCGATGAAGATCCGCATAACTCTTTTGTCGATCTTGTGCCGCTTTTATATCGTTGTCGAATCATTTGGATCTTTTCGGTGAGTCATACGTAATAACTCGGGTCCCAACAATGTTGCTTCACCCACCTCATCCCAACATATTGAGAAGCGACATTTTCGTCCATATAATGCTTGAATGGAGCCACACCTATACTTGCTCGATAATCTGTTGTTGTAGGAGAATTCCACCAATGGTAAATACTTATCCCAACTACCCTTGAAGTCTAGGACACGAGTCTTAATAGATCTTCAAGAGTTTGAATAGTCCTCTCTCGATTGTCCGTCCGTTTGGGGATGGTATGTCAACTAAATCGCAAAACTGCGCTCCATAGCTTTTTGCAAGCTAACCCAAAATCTTGAAGTGAATCTTGGGTCACGATCCGAAACTATGGATACAGCATGCCATGCAACCCTCACAATCTCATTCACGTACATACTAAGAAGACGTTCAAGGAATAAGTCTCCGTGTCGGCAAGAAATGAGCAGACTTGGTTAATCTATCAACAATAACCCAAATAGCATTGATGCCTTGAGAAACCGTAGGAAGACCCGAATCGAAATCCATGGTAATGTGTTCCACTTCCATTCCAGGAATCTCAGTGGTTGCAACGGACCCTTAGGTACAAGATGCTCGCGCTTTACACGTTGGCAAGTTAAACACATCGAGATAAACTTTGCAATCTCTCTCTTCATATTGTTCCACCAAAATGTATGTCGAAGATCACGATACATTTTAGTACTTCCGAGGATGGATTGCAAATGGCGTATTGTGTGCCTCCATCATAATCTTGTACTTCAAATCGAGTCGTTAGAACACAAAGTTCAGAGTGAACTCAAGTATTCCTTCTTCATCAATTCTCGCTTAGGAATAGCTCCTTCTTGTACTTTCTTCTTCATACGATCATTTCCGGTCGGTGGCTCGAGCAACCTTAACTTTTTCTATTAAAGTTGGCTCTATCGTATACTTGACATCATCGCACTCGTTCGCATATGATCTTCACTCAATGCGTCACTACCACGTTCGCTTTACCGGGATGGTATTGAATAGTGTGGTCGTAGTCTTTCAATAGCTTGAGCCAACGTCATTGCCGCATGTTGAGTTCTTTTTTGAGTGAAGAAATATTTAAGGCTTTTATGGTGCGAATATATCTCCACTTTCTCCCCATATAGATAGTGCCTCCATATTTTTAGCGGCGTGAAACGATTGCTACGCTAACTCTAGATCATGAGTAGGATAATTCCTCTCATACTCTTTAAGTTGTCGCGAGGCATAGGCTATGACTTTCCCACGTTGCATGAGAACACATCCTAACCTTTTGCTCAAGCATCATCAGTAGATAACAAATCCATCCGAACCGGATGGTATTGTTAGAACAGTCTTAGAAATAAGTCTCCTCTTAAGCTCTTGGAAACTTTTCTCGATTCTTCGCTCCAAACGAATTTTGTATCCTTCCAAGTTAGGTGAGTTAATGGAGTAGCGATTCGAGAAAACCCTTCCACGAATCTCCGATAATAACCATTTAAGCCCAAAAAGCTACGACTTGATCCACCGACTTGGTTGCTCTAACTTTGTATTGCTTCAATCTTGGCACGGATCAAGCAGATACTCCATGTTTCGACACCACGTGCCCAAGGAATGCTACTTCCTCGCCGAACTCGCATTTCTTCAATTTGGCATATAGTTGGTTTTCACGAAGCCTTTGGAGTACCAACTTAAATGGTGCTCATGATCTTCACGGCTTTTGGAATATATGAGGATGTCATCAATAAAGACAACAACGAATTGATCCAAATATTCCTTGAATACTCGGTTCATCATATCCATGAAAGCCGCAGGAGCATTAGTTAGTCCGAAAGACATGACTAAGAATTCATAATGCCCATACCGCAAGTTCGAAGGCGGTCTTTGGAATATCCTCGATTCTAATCTTCAAATTGATGATATCCGTAAGCTAAGATCGATTTTTGAAAAGAATTGTGCCCTTGCAAGAATTTGGTCAAACAAGTCATCAATACGAGGTAGAGGATACCTATTCTTGATGGTGACATGGTTCAATTCCAGATAGTCAATACAAAGTCGCATACCCACGTCTTTCTTCTTTACAAATAAAAGCAGAGCACCCCAAGGAGATGTACTAGATCGAATGAAATCGATGTCCAACAATTCTCGTAGTTGGACCTTTAACTCCCCGAAGTTCAATAGGAGCCATTCGATATGGGGTTTTAGAAATGGGCTTTGTACTGATTCAAGATCAATAAAGAATTCAACTTCACGTTCGGGGTAGTAAAAGGAAGTTCTTTGAAATACGTCGGGAAAGTCAATAACAACAGGAATATTATTCAAATTTGGCGTGTCTTTATTCAAATCCATAACATGGGCTAAGAAAGCTTCGACATCCGCTTTTTTAATAAACGAATAGCTTTATGATTAGATATGACGTTGATCGATTTTAATGGTTTAGTTGCTTGAATTACGCATAACAGTTGGTTAGGAATATGAAAACTAACAACCTTATTTAAAAACAATCAATTTTGGCATGATGAGTAGTTAACCAATCAATCCCTAAAATCACATCAAAAGCAAGTATCTTTAAAGAGATAAGGTCAATGGTAAGGTAATGGTGCCAACTTGAATCAAACAAGATTTATAAACAAGTGGATGTGATGAAAGTTTCTCTAACGGAGTTTCCACAGATAGGTCAAAGTCTAATTTTTCCGGAGTCAAGTTTAAACGTTGAGCACACGCAGAGAGATAAATGAATGGGTAGCACCGTATCAAGTAAGGTATAAACTTCGCAAGAATTTATAAATAGCTTACCCGTGATCACCTCGTTGGGTTCCTCGCATTATGACAAATCACAACAAACGCTTCTTCCGGGAATTGTTGACTTTGACTTTTCGGGACGATCTTTTGAGTCACCGTCCTCCCGAACTAGGTTTCGCCATCGCATAATCTCGAAGCGATATGTCCTTCCTTTCCACAATTATAGCATACCTTGAGGCTGTTGTGGACGGTTTGACCGATATGTCCCTCTTTCCCGCATTTATAAGATACGACCGGTGGTCGTTCTCATCCCTTAGAACCGATTCTTTTGCCAGACCGTTGCCTTCACACGGTCATTGTTAAATCTCCTCTTTTAAAATCTCTCCCGACTTTCGCTTTTTTGTTTTCATGGCTATGATTACCACCAGAGTGGTTACCATTTTGTCCGTCTGCTTCTTTCTCGCCGGGTTATCATTATTACATTGATCGCTATCTCTCGTACGATCCCGGTTGTGGTCCTCAGTTGACCGTACTTTCGTTATCTCGCTTATAATAATTGAGCCCTCATTTTACAACATCTCAATAAAGAGAAAATTTATGAGAAATGAGATATCGACGTATACCGGGTTTCAAACCTCTAAGAAACATCCGCATAATGCGTTCCTCATTCTCCACCAAATGAGGTGCAAAACTCGATAACTCGCAAACTTTGCCTCGCATCGAGACACCGTCATGTTGTTTTGTTCCAATCGATGAACTCCACTTCCTTCATACGACGAACACTTTCGTGAAAGTATTTGTCATTAAATAGCTTCAAACGCTCTCCAAGACACGCCGAGTCTTTGGTATGGATGGTACGCTTCACGCACTCCACACCAGTGATCGCCTCACCATGGAACATAAAGGTGGCGAATGGAACCTACGTTTCTCCGCATCCCAAGACATCGAATATCTTGGTAATTTGTTTGACCCGTGTTTCCGCCCATGATCGGATCCGCTTTCCCTTAAATTCTCGGTGGTCCCAACTCTTCGGCTCGCTTGGGTGTGACAACCCGTGAATTGCTATCATTTCCTCCTCAGATTTTGAACACGAAGTTTCCTCAAATCTCGATTTTGCATGAACCGCAAAAAACTTCTAAACATCCCCTCGCTCATCATCTCGCTTTCAATGGTGTTGTTCATGGGAGGAACATTGCCGACTGTTGCACGTTCTCCTCGTTGGTGAGTACATGCATCTCCACGGTCTCATTTCCATTGTTAATATTCTCAAATCGACATTCTCAAATATCATCATAAAAAGCAAGGTTAATTAAGGAAATCAATATATCACATAATATCCTATATATCGACTAACTAACAAATAAGCTTAGGTAGGACACACTAGCGAAGGATTTACTCGTCTCTCCCTCCTAGTTCTATTCCCCGATCTCCGCCAGAGATCATATCCCTAAGCTCGATACTAACTCATGACGCCCCAAAATAGGTATACATCACCTATTCCGAGTTGTCAATACATGGTACGTAAACAACTACAACTTTATTATTACAACAAGTAAAGCGTGAGTTTAAATACAAATATTATCTTCTAGACAATATCTATACTCAAATAAATCCTCATCACATTTATTGATACATTATTTTATAAAAATGGTGAGGACTACTAAACAACTCTTTCTAAAACCTTCATTCCATACCCAAAAGTCGTACTCGCTATATTCTCGCCTCCTGAGAAAAATAGAACAAAAAGGAAAAGGGTGAGCTCAACTAGCTCAGTAAAGAATATTATAACTAAGATAATATACAACAAATTATCGTTAGTCTTCAACAGGAAAAATCTAATAGAATACAATAGACAACAAATTTTAAATCAATTTTCGCAATGGAAATAATAATTCATTAGAAGAGTTAAGTAGAGAATGCAAACTACTATCTTCTATGTATGAATTTAATAGTTCATCGTCTCATCTTTTATCCTCAGTAACATCAATCAATATACATCTGAATCAAATATTCATCTTTGCACCACGGGCCAAAGATATTCATCGATTGGTCATGTTCATTTAAACACTGCTCATCTTTGCACTACTGGGCCAAAGATATTCTTGAGAAATCATTCATCTTTGCACTACAGGTGCCAAAGATATTCTTAAGAAATCATTCATCTTTGCACTACGTGCCAAAGATATTCCATAATATCATCATTTAAAACCGAGGATGATGAAAATATTTTTTTTTTAAAGAAACGAATCCGATTGAAACAAAATGACAAGGATTAAGGATTAAGGATTCGTACTTGGTTTTATCCACGCCCAAAAATACCTCAAAAATAATCATAGTGGTGTAAAATTCAAGAATGATTAAAACATGGATACAATGATCGAGTTAGTATCCGAGAATAGATGTTTTAGACGAAAAGAAGAAATTTTATTTTTTCGGTGAATAAGTATCAGTATACGTGAATAGTGCCGAGTATCGTGAATAGTAATCAAACACCAAAAGATAGAAATTCCACAAAAACATCTTCACGCTTCATGAATAGTAACTTCGTGAATAAGAACTCATGAATAGTAACTCGTGAATAAGAACTCATGAATAGTAACCCGACATGAAAAAGTTCCAAATTTGATAAAACTTCAGATCAACATTTCAAAGATAATGATATTGAAGAAATAATATCATTACGATAAAAAATAATATCCCTTACTCGAAAGATCAAGTCTTTAAATTTAAACACAGGATATAAAGCTATGACTTGGACTTGACCAGATAGCAATACTCAAAGTATACTCAAAATACTCACAAGAATACGCTCGATAATATAGAGAGAAAACTTCATTTACGGTGTGATTTTCAATTCTAACCTAAGCACCTATTTATAGGAAAACGCTTAGAACACCAAAGCGAAAATTTAATAAAATATATTATTATTAATAAATTTCTACGCCTCTTTGGAAATCAGATCCCAACATTTCCCACATGCCAACCTTCTAGAAAGAAATGATAAAAACGTTTTTCATAAAATAAATAATTAAAACTTACAAAATCAATTATTTTGAGACTTTGAACTTCAATAATTCATAATAAATAGCCCTTTCATCAGAAAATTCGAATCTCGCGAGTTTTTATAAGAAATTCAATTCTCTACAACTTTGCAGAAGAAAGTTTTTCCAAATTCCAAATAGAAATTGACCGAAATCCACAAGCAAGGCGATTTTATGTGAAATTTATAATCAAATTTCGATCAATAAATGGGGTCCACCGACATGTTTAACATGTTTTAAATATTTATTGCAACAAAAATACTCTTCCTCCTCAGATACTCATATATCCCACATTCGTTGTAAACATATCACCGTTAATATATTATTAAAATAATATATTTAAATGAATTATTTTATCGGAAAAAGATAAAATATTAATTTTCAACAATTGTCATTTAAAAATTTTCTCCATCTATATCCACATAAAATCAATATTTTCCTCATCATATAAATCAATAATTAATTATTCACAAATAATATTACAGAATCACAATATTGACAACAGTGCGGTTTCAGGAAAGAGGGCTTTCCAATAAGAATTTCTTCATCATGGCATAATTAGGTGACCAAACCTCTCCTTAGATGTAACTTTCTAGACATTGCCAATAATGTTATCTAATAATATTATTCAGATAATATAAATTATTGCTTCGATAATGAAAAATACCGTGTAATGACAATTATCAAACAACAAGAATATAAAATATCAACGCAACAATTATTAACTCAATAAAATATTGATAAGTAATTATCGTAACCATTATTGAGTAGTGCCTTCACGTAAGAATCAATAATTGGTGCAATACTTGGTGCTACTTTGTTCAACAACGCGTATTAGTGTGTTTTAACCACCGGGTATTCCAACAAAGATTAACCAGAATAACTACGCAAGTTATTTAAAAACAACTTATATTTGTCGCTTTTCTTCATCCAATCGCTTTCCGTTATGGGGCCCACACATGGTCGCTGCTTGGCGTCGCATTTAATATTCCCGACAAGCATTTAATATTCCACGACCAAACGAATATTCCCCGACGATAATGAATATTTTATAACCACTTGCTTATTTTGAAATATTTGCGTATTTAACCCTTAACTATCCACATTAATCAAATCAACCCTTACTATTTCAAAATAATAAATAAAGAAAATTCCTTTTTATTTAAAAATTTGGGGTCTTACATAAAATATCATATGTTTACTTAATAATATACGAGGAAATGAACTATAGGAGTCTCGATCTCAAGGTCAACTATCAATTGGTTGGATATGTATGTAGCCACCCATGATGGTCTACTCAAGTCGTTTCGGATATAGCGGTAATAAGTTCACTTTATCCTAATATGTTGTTTATAAATCAGAACGACCTTCTTTAGTATTTTTTATTTATTTTTAACTATTTAATTGTTCATCTTCCCGATGGACACTTATAAGGGTTTTAATGAGGCTAACGCTATCCTCAAGGCACCCGCGTCCGGCCGATTGATCAAGAATTATGAGAGGGCATCCATCGTGAAGAAAAATTATGTCAAAGGCCAAGGACAAAGACGACGCCCGACCATCAGTGGCACATGCAGCTCGCCACCCTACACATATCATCAAAGTTATCCAAACCCTATCATACTCCTCCGCCGATCGTGTGAGAGCGATCTGTCAAGATCGTGATCTTCTTCAGATATCTTCGGGCGGGCATCCGCAGTCTCTCGAGTCCCGATGAGTCAATGAGGCAAAGTATGGCGGCAGCAGCGAAGCAGGAGCGCAGAAAGACAACAACAAGTAAGGTATATATATATCGTTTATTATTTAGCTACATTGTTTTATATGTTTATAGTCTCGAGTCAATGTCTTACTTATATGTAACATATATGTTTTATTACTTTGATAATTACAGATCCTAATTTGGATGATCCATGAAGAAGCGCTAAACTTATTTTTTTAGATTTTAAAGCCTTGTACTCTTTTAGATTCATTCTTTCGACAATTGTATTAGTTTATATGGATGTTTACGATATCGATTATATCAGGTTGGATGAATGTTTTGTATTGTATTGGATGAATGTTTATTCATGGATGAATGTTTTGTATTGTATTGGATGGATGTTAATATGGATGCTTGTATATATATATATATATATATATATATATATATATATATATATATATATATATATATATATATATAATCGTGTTGGGATTGAAAGCAGGTACAAAGCAGGTTATTTTTGGGAAATCAATAAAATAGGCAAAAATTTAAAAAAAAAAAAGCATCGGCGATCGCGACCGCGATGCGTCGCTTCTAAATGTATCGTCGATCAGCGTGAATCTAGCGGCCATTGCGGTTCTTTATTATCGTCATCGACACGTGTGACACGTCACGCATGACAAATGACTCAGCATAAGTCATAATAGCGATGGTATTGGTCGCTAATTGCGGTCGCTAATAATTCGGTCGCTATTGTTGGTCGCTGATGTCCTCCGGTGACAGATTATCTCATGATCAGATGTCGGAATGGGATACGGTCGTCAGATATCTATCTCGGCCGATCACGCGGTCGACGATGTCTTGATCGGTCACCGATAAGCCTTTTTGTTGTAGTGAATCCTTCTCTGATCCCCTCTGCCTCAGACTTCTTCAAGGATTCGGAACAGTTCCCCAAGCCAACATCCGCTCCTCGACCACGGAATCCCGAGATATGCATGCTCAGGACTCGTTATCGATTCCCGACATGTACGCCTATAGGGCCCTCGCTCTCAAGAAGCGCATTGTATCAAATGGACCGGACGGTTGGGTCGCCATGCCCATCACTTTCCCGAAAAAGGGGTTCGCTTTACCTCTCCATGTCTTTATCGTTACCTCTCCAGGGTTCATAGGAGTGGGCTTCACCGATTAGTGCCCAACTCCTATATCCACATCCCGGCATTTATTGCCTTACGCCACGAACTAGGGATTGCTCCTCTATCGACATCTTCTTCACCCTTTTCTCTCACGGTAGGTCTCTAGAACGAGGCTTCAAAATGTTGAGAGAAGCGGTCTCCGAGCCAACACTGAGTTCGAGAGAGACCCCGATGGATACTCCTTCCAAGAACAAGGGTTGACACGAGAAGTGGTTTTTATCACGGACCCGAGATCTCTCTCTTTCAGATTGACTACTCGACGGGTCTCTCGCCGACTTTGGAGACATCTCAGAAGGGCGTGTGAGGAGATGACAGACTTTTGAAGAAGATTCCTCCAAAAGAATGGAGTTTCACACTTCTGACCAAATAAGCCTGGCTATATGACCACAAATGTAAGTTTCAAATAACTTTGTAACATAATTTGTGAGATATATAAGTGATCTGAGTTCGATACATGGGTTTTTGCGGTCTCTCGATCAAATCGACTTCGGAGGTGAGAGACTTGGAAGATTTTTAGCGAGGATGAATGCAGATGCAAGTGAAGAGCATCCTACCAAGAATCTTCCTGAGTTAATCCCCCTACCACCGATCCACCAACTTCTTCCCAAAATAGAACCAAGTATACATCACCCATTCTCGAAAGTTGTCAATATACGGTCCATGTAAACAACTACAACTTTATTATTACAACAAAGAAACCTGTGAGTTTGAATACAAATATCCGCCTATCTCAAGATAATATCTATACTCAAATAAATCCTCATCACATTTATCGATACATTATTTTACAAAAATGGTGAGGACTACTAAACAACTATTCTAAACCTTCATTCCATACAAATATTATCCGATAATATCTATACTCAAATAAACTCATCACATTTATTGATACATTATTTTCGCTACTATATTCTCATTCCCCGAGATTTTATTAAGAAAAATGGAACAAAAAGGAAAAGGGTGAGCTCAACTAGCCAAAGAAGAAGAATATTATGACTAAGATAATATACAACAAATTATCGTTAGTCTTCAACAGAAAAATCTAATGTAATACAATAGACAACAAATTTTAAATCAATATTCGCAATGGAAATAATAATTCATTAGAAGAGTTAAGTAGAGAATGCAAACTACTATCTTCTATGTATGAATTTAAAAGTTCATCGCTCATCTTTTATCCATGTCAGAACATCAATCAATATACATCCGAATCAAATATTCATCTTTGCACTATGTGCCAAAGATATTCATCACTTGGTCATGTTCATCTAAACACTGCTCATCTTTGCACTACTGCCAAAGATATTCTTCAGAAATCATTCATCTTTGCACTACAAAAGCCAAAGATATTCAATAATATCATCATTTAAGACCGAGGATGATGAAAATATTTTTTAAAGAAACGAATCCAAAGGAAACAAAATGACAAGGATTAAGGATTAAGGATTCAGATTTTGTTTTATCCATGTTCAAAATACCTCAAAAATAATCATAGTGGTGTAAAATTCAAGAATGATCAAAACATGGATACAATCAAAGCTAGTATCCGTAATAGATATTTTGGACAAAAAGAAGAAATTTTATTTTCATGAATAGTGTCAGATACGTGAATAAGGTCAGATACGTGAATAGAATCAATACACAAAAGATAGAAATTCCACAAAAAACATCTTCACGCTTCATGAATAATAGTAAATGAATGAATAGTAACTCGTGAATAAGAACTCATGAATAGTAACTCGTGAATAAGAACTCATGAATAGTAACCCACATGATGAAAAAGTTCCAAATTTGATAAAAAGTTCCAACCAATATTTCAAAGATAATGATGATATCAAGAAATAATATCATTCGAGAAGAAAATAACATCCCTTACCTCGAAAAGATTAAGATTTCTACCGAATACCTGATATAAAGGTATGAAGGAACTTGCACCGCCTAACAATACTCAAAGTATACTCAAAATACTCACAAGAATACGCCGATAATATAGAGAGAGAAAACTTCAGCTTTTCGTGTGATTTTCAATTCTAACCCAAGACCCTATTTATAGAAAACGCTAGAACAATTCAAAGCGTAAAATTTAATAAAATATTAATATATATTATAAATTTCTTAGCCCATCTTTGAAGATCTGATTTCAGCAATTAATATCACATGTTAGCCCACTTAAATGCAAAAAAACGTTTTTTTCTTTAAAATAATAATTAAAACTTCCAAAAATCAATTATTTTGAGCTTCTAACTTCAATAATTCACAATAAATAGCCCTTTTATCAGAAAAATTGAATCTCATGAGTTTTTATAGGAAATTCAATTTCTACAACTTTTCGTAAGAAAGTTTTTTCAAATTCCAAATGTAAAATGACCAAATCCACAAACAAGCAATTTTAAAGCTATAATCAAATTTCAATAATAAATGGGGTCCACCGACATGTTTAATATGTTTTAAACATTTATTGCAATAAAAATACTCTTCCTCCTCAGATACTCATATATCCCACATTCGTTGTAAAATATCACCATTATTATATTATTAAAATATAATAATATATTTAAATGAATTATTTTATCGTAAAAAGATAAAATTTCAATTTTCAACAATTGTCACATTAAAATTTTCTCCATCTATATCCACATAAAATCAATATTTTCTCATCATATGAATCAATAATTAATTATTCACAAATAATATTATGTAATCACAATATCGACAACTGTGTAGTTCTGTGAAAGCAGGGGCTTTCCAATAAGAATTTCTCCTCATCATGCCGCAATTAGTGACCAAACCTCTCCTTAGATGTAACTTTCTAGACATCGCCAATAATGTTATCTAATAATATTATTCAGATAATATGAATTATTGCTTCGATAATGAAAATATCGCAGTAATGACAATTATCAAACAACAAAGAATATAAAATATCAACGCAAAGAATTATTAACTCAATAAAATATCGAATAAAGAATTATCAGAACCATTATCGAAAGTAAGGCCTTTCACGTAAGAATCAATAATTGGTGCAATACCGCAAAGCTACCGTGTTTTAAACCATTTAGTATTTTAATAAAAAGATAATCTCAGAATAACTACGCTCGTTATTTTTAAACAACTTATATTTGTCGCTTTCTTCATCCAATCGCTTTCACATGGGCCCACATTACGGGTCGCTACCGTCGCATTTAATATTCCCCGACGCATTTAATATTCCACCACCAAACTAATATTCCCCGACAACAATGAATATTTTATAACCACTGCTTATTTTGAAATATTTCATGATTTTACCCCTAACTATCCACATTAATCACATCAACCCTTACTATTTCAAAATAATAAATAGAGAAAATTAAATTTCATTAATAATAAGTTGGGGTCTTACAACCTCCCTCCTTATGAAATTTCATTCCTAAATCGACGACGCACTGTGTGTTTCAAAAGGTGAGGATACCTCGCTTTCATTTCCGCTTTCAATTCCCTGTGTCATTTCCTCTATAAAGCATGATTCCTCCACAAAACTTTAACTGTGGTATGACCTTTTCATGCAGTAGGACATGCTCCTTCCTATCCAAGATCTCGACAGTAATCCTCTCACGTTAAGTCTTCTGGCTATTCTCGTCCTGGTTCTAATTTATAACGTGGTTCGGTCTTTCACATATTTATTTAAGTATGATATGTGAAACACATTATGAACATTTAGACATACTTGAGGTAACGCAAGTCTATAGCTACATTTCCTACTCTACCAAGAATTTGAAATGGACCAATAAATCGTGGATCGAGCTTTCTCTCTTCCCAAATCTTCAGAACTCCCTTCCATGGAGCAACTCTCAACAATACATGATCCCCTACACTAAATTCCACGCCCTTTCGATGAAGATCCGCGATAACTCTTTTGTCGATCTTGTGCCGCTTTGTATACGCTTGTTAATCATTTGATCTTTTTCAGTAGTCATACGCATTTCAACTCGTGTCCCAACAATGTTGCTTCACCCACCTCATCCCAACATATCGAGAGAACTACACTTTCGGCCCATATAATGCTTCAAATGGAGCCACACCTATACTTGCTCGATAATCGTTGTTGTAGGAGAATTCCACCAATGGTAAATACTTATCCTAACCGCCTCTTGAAGTTCAGGACATGTAGTCTTAATAGATCTTCAAGAGTTTGAATAGTCCTCTCGATTGTCTCGTCTGCTTTGGGATGGTATGTCAACTAAATCGCAAACTGCGCTCATAGCTTTTTGCAAGCTAACCCAAAATCTTGAAGTGAATCTTGGGTCACGATCCAAACTATGGATATGTGCATGCCATGCAACCTCACAATCTCATTCACGCATATACTAGCAAGACGCTCAAGGAATAAGTCTCCCAGACGGCAAGAAATGAGCAGATTTGGTTAATCTATCAACAATAACCCAAATAAGATTGATGCCTCGAGAAACCGTAGGAAGACCCGTGAACTAAATCCATGGTAATGTGTCCCACTTCCATTTCGAATCTCAAGTGGTTGCAACGGACCCTTAGGTACTAGATGTCCGCCTTTACACGCTGACAAGTTAAACACATCGAGATAAACTTTGCAATCTCTCTCTTCATATTGTTCCACCAAAATGTATGTCAAGATCACGATACATTTTAGTATTTCCGTGATGGATTGCAAATGGTGTATCAGGTGCCTCCATCATAATCTTGTACTTCAAATCGAGTCGTTAGAACACAAAGTCTAGAGTGGACTCAAGTATTCCTTCTTCATCAATTCTCGCCCTAATAGCTCCTTCAGACTTTCTTCTTCATACGATCACCCGGCTCGGTGGCTCGAGCAACCTTAACTTTTTCTATTAAAGTGGCTCTACGCGATACTTGACATCATCGCACTCGCTGCTCCTCAAGATATGATCTTCTACTCAACGCCGCCCACCACCACGCTCGCTTTTCCGTGATGGTATCAATAGTGTGGTCGTAGTCTTTCAATAGCTCGAGCCAACGTCCGCCGCCAGATGTCGAGTTTTTTTTGAGTGAAGAAATATTTAAGGCTTTTATGGTCCAATATATCTCCACTTTCCCCATATAGATAGTGCTCCATATCTTTTTACGAAAACGATCGGCCGCTAACTCTAGATCACGAGTAGGATAATTCCTCTCATACTCTTTTAAGTTGTCGCGAGGCATAAAGGCTATGACTTTCCCACGCTGCATGAGAACACATCCTAACCCTTTGCCTCAAGCATCATCAGAGATAACAAATCCATCCCAACCAGATGGTATTGTTGAACAAAAGCCAAATAAGTCTCCTCTAAGCTCTTGGAAACTCTTCTCGATTCTTCACTCCAAACGAATTTTGTATCCTTCCGAAGTTAGTTGAGTTAATGGAGTAGCGATTCGAGAAAACCCTTCCATTTAATCTCCGATAATAACCAAATTTAAGCCCAAAAGCTACTACGATTTTTACCACCGACTTCTATTGTTCCCTAACTTTCAGATTGCTTCAATCTTCGCCGGATCAACAGATACTCCATGTTTCGACACCACGCGCCCAAGGAATGCTACTTCCTCAAGCCGTAACTCGTGATTTCTTCAATTTGGCATATAGTTTGTTTTCACGAAGGTTTTCGAGTACCAAACTTCAAATGGTGCTCATGATCTTCACGACTTTTGAATATATATGAGGATGTCATCAATAAAGACAACAACGAATCGATCCAAATATTCCTGAATACTTGGCTCATCATATCCATGAAAGTCATAGGAGCATTAGTTAGTCGAAAAGACATGACTAAGAATTCATAATGCCCATACCGAAGTTCTCAAGGCGCTTTTGAATATCCTCGCCTAATCTTCACCGATGATATCCGTAACTAAGATCGATTTTTGAAAAGAATTGTGCCCTCAGAATCGGGTCAAACAAGTCATCAATACGAGGTAGAGGATACCTATTCTCGATGGTGACATGGTTCAATTCCCGATAGTCAATATAAAGTCGTCGATACCCCGCTCTTTCTTTCTTTACAAATAAAACAGAGCACCCCAAGGAGATGTACTAGATTTAATGAAACCGATGTCCAACAATTCCTCGTAGTTGACCTTTAACTCAAGTTCAATAGAGCCATTCGATATGGGGTTTTAGAAATGGGCTTTGTATGTGTTCAAGATCAATAAAGAATTCAACTTCACGCTCGGGGTAGACCGGAAGTTCTTCAGAAATACGCCAGAAAGTCAATAACAACAGAATATTATTCAAATTGACGTGTCTTTATTCAAATCCATAACATGGGCTAAGAAAGCTTGACATCCGCTTTTCAATAAACGAATAGCTTTTATGATTAGATATGATGTTGATTGATTTTAATGGTTTAGTTGTTTGAATTGCATACAAACAGTCAAGTTAGGAATATGAAAACTAACAACCTTATTTAAAACAATCAATTTGGCATGATGAGTAGTTAACCAATCAATCCCTAAAATCACATCAAAAGCAAGTATCTTTAAAGAGATAAGGTCAATGTGTAAGGTAATGGTGCCAACTTGAATCAAACAAGATTTATAAACAAATGGATGTGATGAAAGTTTTTCCTAACTGAGTTTCCACAGACAGTCAAAGTCTAATTTCTCCTGAGTCAAGTTTAAACGCTGAGCACACGCAGAGAGAGATAAATGAATGGGTAAAGACCCAGATCAAGTAAGGTATAAACTTCGCAAGAATTTATAAATAGCTTACCCGATGATCACCTCGCTTGGGTCCTCGATTTTGACCAACCACAACAAACGCCTTCCCTAATCGCTGACTTTGATTTTTTTCGGGATAATCTTTTCGAGTCACCGTCCTCATTGAACTAGGTTTCGCCATCGCATAATCTCGAGTTTATATGTCCTTCCTTTCCACAATTATAGCATACCTTGAATCTGCTAGGGCGCTTTGACCGATATGTCCTCTTTTCCCAGATTTAGCAAGATACGACCGGTGGTCGTTTTCTCCCTTAGAACCAGCTTGTCGCCAAGACCGCTGCCTTCATATGGTCGTTGTTAAATCTCCTTTAAAATCTCCTCCCGACTCGCTTCTTCTATTTTCATGGCTATGATTACCACCAGAGTGGTTACCATTTTTGTCCGTCTGCTTTTTTTCCGCCGGTTATCATTATTTCGCTGATCGCTATCTCCGTACGATCCTCGTCAGGGTCCCTCACTGAACATACTCGTTATCTCGCCTAATAATTGAGCCCTCGCTTACAACATCCTAATAGAGAGAAAATTTATGAGAAATGAGATATCGACGACGCGGGTTTCAAACCTCTAAGAAACATCCGCGCCATACGCTCCTCATTCTCCACCAAATGAGGTGCAAACTCGATAACTCGCAAACTTTGCCTCGCATCGAGACACCGCCATGTTGTTTTGTTTCTAACTAATAAACTCCACTTCCTTCATACGATTTAACACTTTCGTGAAAGTATTTGTCATTAAATAGTTTCAAACGCTCTCCCAAGACACGCCGAAAAGGGCCGGATGGGTACGCTTCATGCACTCCCACCAAGAAGAATCCGCTTCGCCATTTTAACATAAAGGTGGCGAATGGAACCTTCGTTTCTCCGCATCCCAAGACATCGAATATCTCTGTAATTTGTTTGACCCATGTTTCCGCCATGATCGGATCCGCTTTTCCTTAAATTCGTGGTCCCAACTCTTGAATCGTTGGTTGTGATAACCCGTGAATTGCTATCATTTCTCCTCCGTATTTTGAACACGAAGTCTCCTCGTCTCGATTTTGCATGAACGCAAAAAGCTTCTAAACATCCCCTCGCTCATCATCTCGCTCAATGGTGTTGTTCACAGGAGGAACATTGCCAACTGTGCAGACGCTCTCCTCGCTGGTGAGTACAAAAGCGCTCCACTGGCCTCATTTCCATTGTTAATATTCTCAACGACATTCTCAAAACATCGCCATAAAACAAGGGTTAATTAAGGAAATCAATATATCACATAATATCCTATATATCGACCAACTAAAAAATAAGCTTAGTAGACACACTAAATAAGGATTTACTCTGCCTCCCTCCTAGTTCTATTCCCGATCTCCGCCAGAGATCATATCCCTAAGCTCGATACTAACCGCGACGCCCCCAAAATAGGTATACATCACCCATTCTCGAGTGTCAATACATGGTACATGTAAACAACTACAACTTTATTATTACAACAAGAAAACTGTGAGTTTGAATACAAATATTATCTTCTGATAATATCTATACTCAAATAAATCCTCATCACATTTATCGATACATTATTTTACAAAATGGTGAGGACTACTAAACAATCCTTTCTAAAACCTTCATTCCATATACCCCGACTGCATCGCGCTATATTCTCGCCTCCCGAGAAGAAAAATGGAACAAAAAGGAAAAGGGTGAGCTCAACTAGCCCAAGAAAGAATATTATGACTAAGATAATATACAACAAATTATCGTTAGTCTTCAACAGGAAAAATCTAATGTAATACAATAGACAACAAATTTTAAATCAATATTCGCAATGAAATAATAATTCATTAGAAGAGTTAAGTAGAGAATGCAAACTACTATCTTCTATGTATGAATTTAAAAGTTCATCATCTATCTTTTATCCCCGTAACATCAATCAATATACATCCGAATCAAATATTCATCTTTGCACTACAGCCAAAGATATTCATCACTTGGTCATGTTCATCTAAACACTGCTCATCTTTGCACTACGCCAAAGATATTCTTCAGAATCATTCATCTTTGCACTACATGTGCCAAAGATATTCAATAATATCATCATTTAAGACCGAGGATGATGAAAATATTTTTTAAAGAAACGAATCCAAAGGAAACAAAATGACAAGGATTAAGGATTAAGGATTCAGATTTTTTGTTTTATCCATGTTCAAAAATACCTCAAAAATAATCATAGTGGTGTAAAATTCAAGAATGATCAAAACATGGATACAATCAAAGCTAGTATCCGTAATAGATATTTTGGACAAAAAGAAGAAATTTTATTTTTCTATGAATAAGGTCAGATACGTGAATAAGGCCGATACGTGAATAAGAATCTCGACACCAAAAGATAGAAATTCCACAAAAAACATCTTCTTCGCTTAAAGTACTCGTGAATAAGAATCGTGAATAAGAATCAGAAACTCTCGTGAATAAGTAAATGAATAGTAACTCGTGAATAAGAACTCATGAATAGTAACCCCATACATGAAAAAGTTCCAAATTTGATAAAAAGTTCCAACTAATATTTCAAAGATAATGATATCAAGAAATAATATCATTCGAGAAGAAAATAACATCCCTTACCTCGAAAAGATCAAGATTTCTAAATTGAAACACCTGATATATAAGGCTCAACTTGAACTCAGACCGATAACAATACTCAAAGTATACTCAAAATACTCACAAGAATACGCCGATAATATAGAGAGAAAACTTCGCTTCGTGTGATTTTCAATTCTAACCCAAGACCCTATTTATATAGAAAACGCTAGAACACCAAAGCGTAAAATTTAATAAAATATTAATATATATTATAAATTTCTTAGCCCATCTTTTGAAGATCTGATTTCAGCAATTAATATCACATGTTAGCCCACTTAAATGCAAAAAAACGTTTTTCTTTAAAATAATAATTAAAACTTCCAAAATCAATTATTTTGAGCTTCTAACTTCAATAATTCACAATAAATAGCCCTTTTATCGTAAAATTGAATCTCATGAGTTTTTATAGGAAATTCAATTTCTACAACTTTGCGTAAGAAAGTTTTTCCAAATTCAAAACAAAATTGACCAAATCCACAAACGGGCAATTTTACAAAGCTATAATCAAATTTCAAATAATAAATGGGGTCCACCGACATGTTTAATATGTTTTAAACATTTATTGCAACAAAAATACTCTTCCTCCTCAGATACTCATATATCCCACATTCGTTGTAAAATATCACCATTATTATATTATTAAAATATAATAATATATTTAAATGAATTATTTTATCGTAAAAGATAAAATTTCAATTTTCAACAATTGTCACATTAAAAATTTTCTCCATCTATATCCACATAAAATCAATATTTTCTCATCATATGAATCAATAATTAATTATTCACAAATAATATTACGTAATCACAATATCGACAACCGTGCAGCTCCTCAGAAAGAGGGGCTTTCCAATAAGAATTTTTCTCATCGGCCGCGCAATTAGTGACCAAACCTCTCCTTAGATGTAACTTTCTAGACATCGCCAATAATGTTATCTAATAATATTATTCAGATAATATGAATTATCGCTTCGATAATGAAAAATACTGTAAATGACAATTATCAAACAACAAAGAATATAAAATATCAACGCAAAGAATTATTAAATCAATAAAATATCGAACAAGAATTATCGTAACCATTATATCGAGTAAAGGCCTTCACGTAAGAATCAATAATTGGTGCAATACCGCAGTAAGCATCGTGTTTTAACCATTTAGTATTTTAACAAGATAATCTCAGAATAACTACGCCGCTATTTTTAAACAACTTATATTTGTCTGCTTTCTTCATCCAATCGCTCACATGGGCCCACACACATATCGGTCGTCGCATTTAATACCGTTGCATTTAATATTCCCGACAACAATGAATATTTTATAACCACTTGCTTATTTAATATTCCACTAACTACCAAATTAATATCAACCCCTATTTCACAACAATGAATATTTTATAACCACTTTGCTTATTTTTTTCAAATATATTCATGATTTTACCCCTAACTATCCACATTAATCAAATCAACCCTTACTATTTCAAAATAATAAATAGAGAAAATTAAATTTCATTAATAATAAGTTGTCGCCAACTTGGATCCATCCTTACCGATTCTTGGGATTATTTAAGATGGCGCTCAAGTTGATGTTCTTGTTTTTGTTTTCTTTAATTTATAAGACTTTGTACAAATTGTCTAATATTGTAATAAGATTATATATTAATGAAAAATGGCTTCATTCCTTATGACTTCGGTATATTTATTTTCTGCCAATACTCCAATATTTATTTAAGTGGAAAGATGCACAAACTCTTTCATGGACTGAATCCGAACTGTTAAGTAACAACTAAACATGTCATGTAACAAATAAGATGAAGTTAAAGAATGAGGCATTCCGAACTCGACACTTAGAAAAAATTTAGGTAATAAAGTAAAGGGATACTTATATCGGCCATCAAGTGTGAGATGATCCGCTTCATTAGCGATTTGTTTACCCCGAAAGGCCTAATAAAACCAAAAGATGACATTTGCCACTACCACGAAGGGGCCCGATAAAGTTCGAAAGATGACACTTGCTTACCCAAAGGGAACCCCGATAAGGTCTCGAAAGATGACACTTGCCTACCCCGAAAGGCTCGACAAGGTCTAAGTATCGACAATTACCTACCACGCAGGCCCGATAACGTCTTAAAGATGACACTTGCCTACCACTTAAGGGGCCCGACAAGGTCTTAAGGACCACCGCCGAAAAAGGCTACCATCGAATGGTCAGGCCGAGTCCCACGAACCTCCTAACAGATGACGCGTTTGCCTACCACGAAGGGCCCGATAAACTCATAAGGACCACATTAAAAGGTCGCCATCGAATGGCCGGTGAGTCCACCGAACCTCCTAACACCAATGACGTTTGCCTACCACGAAGGGCCCGACAAACTCATAAGGACCACCGCCGAAAAGGCTACCATCGAATGGTCACGAGTCCACCCGAACCTCCTAACACCAATGACGTTTTACCACCATAAGGGCCCGATAAACTCATAAGGACCACCTTAAAAAAGGCTACCATCGAATGGTCACGAGTCCACCCGAACCTCCTAACACCGGGCTGAATCGATCAACAACGAAGACAAGATTTGTTTGAGAAAAAAGGGAACTTTTATTGATGATGACATAAATATTTACAGACTTCCAATGTAATCGACATCATTTTTACTGAAAGTACTTCCTAAGCCTGCCAGCGTGCAAGTATTCTTAATTGCTGACCCATCTAATGCCTTCAACCGATAAGTCCCCGGCTTCGGCACTTAAGTAATTTCATACGGTCCTTCCCAGTTTGGCATCAGCTTTCCCAGATTCTGAGGCGTAGATGCTTCGGCTTCTCTGAGGACAAAATCTCTTACTTCAACCTTCAAACTTTACCCCTTGTTATAATGCTTTGGCCACTCTTCACCGATAGTCGCCAACTGATTAAAATTTGTTTTCTTACTTCCTCAAGCAAATCAAGATTGGCCTTAAGCCCTTCCTCATTGTAGATCTCTCGAATCGACTAACTCAAGACTTGAGATCCAATTTCAACCGGGACTAAGGCATCGCATTATAGGCATCTAAAAGGTGAATCCCGTTGTAGTCCTCGAGTAGTTCGATAAGCCCATAACACGCTAAGTAGCTCCTCCGCCATCCGCCTCGCTTCGCCCAATCAAGGCTTGATCCCATTCAAGCAGCCGTTCATTGGTCACTTCGACTTGTCCATTCGATCGTGGATGAGCCATCAAGTCTTTCTCGTGCTTAATCCCCGCTTCTTTCAAAAATGCTTCAAATTTCGATCCCACAAACCGACGTCCATTGTCCGATATTACCACCTTAGGAATCCTCAAACGAAATACTACCGATTCTTTCAAAATTTCAAGCATTCTCGTTCGTTATTAACCTAAGTGGCTTTGCTTCTACCCACTTGGTCATATAGTCGATGGCAACTATAACAAAGTCGACTTGACCTTTTGCCTTGGTAGAGTGGACCCAAAGATATCAACCCCCGACATAAATGAAGGGTATAGGAGATAAGATCGAGTATAGCTCTTCCGGTGGTCGATGTGGGATCTGGACCGTTGAGTTGACACTTCTCGCACTTTTCGACGATTCAACCGCTTCTTTGAAGATGGTAGGCCAAAGAGTATCCTTGTCGAAGTACTTTATAGGCTAATGACTTAGCCGCCTTATATGGTCGCCACGAGATACCTTCATGTACTTCCAAGAGCATATTCAATTTTCGGATGGAGTCGCATTTCAAGAAGTGGAGATGAGAAAGCTCTTCTAACAGATCCCCATCAATCGTAACAAAATTAGCACTTTTATACTTGATTTTCTTGGCGAGCATCCGATCCGAAGGTAAGACGCCATCTCGCCAGATACTCTATATATGGAGTCAACCAAAGAAGTTGATTGGCCAATGCACATTACCGATTCATAATGGACACTAGATGTTGCAAAGTTTCTAAATAAACCGACCCATCAAAGACGTTAACATCCAGTAGTGGCTAATTTGGAGAGTGCATCAAGAATTGAATTGTTATTACGCTTCACCCTCAAACTCGTAGAATTGGAAATGTCAAGTTGTTCCTTCAATTTCGCTAGATATTTGATCATTTTTGGGCCTCGAGCTTCAGATTCCCTAGAAAGTTGCTTAACGACTAACCGAGAATCAGTGAAGATGATTATTCTTTGTGACTTCAAGACTCTTTGCCAACAGAACCTCGCAAGTACCGCTTCATACTCACTTTCGTTATTTGTCGCTTGAAATCAAATCGATGGCTCATTGCAGACTTGAATCCTCCGGACTCGTTAGAATAATCCTCGCTTCCACCGACGTCTGTGGTAGAAGACACATCGTATACAAACGTCCACGAACTTTCGCTTCATTAAGAATCGCAGAATCGCTTCGTCGATCCTTCATTTTCGCCACAACTTCATCACTTCGTAAAATGAGCATTCAACAACAAAATCACCAAGGCTTGCCCTTTGATGGCGGTTCGGGATGATATTCAATGAAAATTGGGACAACACCATCGTCCACGCAGCCTAGTCTCCCCGATACCTCGTGTTTGCCCATAATCTTCTTCAAAGGTCGATTCAGATATACTATTACCAATCTACCCCGGAAGTATTGCCTAAGCTTTCGACTAGCGCTTATTAAAGCAAAAGCAAACTTTTCAATGTTCGGGCCTTGTTTCAAAGATCCCAAGGACATGGCTTATATAATAAACCGGGTGTCGCTTACTTTCAACTTCACGCACCAAAACCGCTTCCTACCGCCAAACGAACTAGTCGCTAAGTACAAATATAGGGGTTCAAAGAGAGCGGGCTTCACCAACAAAGGCGCCAAAGATAAGTAGGACTTGATGCTCGAAGGCGTCCTCTCACACCAAGTCCATTGAAACGTCTTTGCATTCTTCTTCTCTTTCAATGTATCAAAGAATCCAGAGACATCTTTTCGCCGACTTCGACATGAACCTCCTTAAAGTCGCAATCCTTCCAAATGACGTTGAACATCTTTAAATGATCGAGGAGTCTTCATGTTCGTGGATCGCTTGAATCTTTTTCTCGATTGGCCTCAATTCTCTCTCGACCGACAAGATAACCCAAAATTTGCGGACCTAGACCAGAAGGTGCACTTAGTGGGGTTCAATCTCAAATCAGGTCTTTTAATCGTCTCGAAAGCATTCTTCTAAATCATCTAGATGTTTATGCACCAACATGCTTTTGACAATCATGTCGCTTCACGACACCTCCACATTCTCGCCAAATTGATATCTCAAGACACGGTTCATCATCCTCTCGTACGGGTCTCGTGATTGATGAGGCCGAAAGTCATTTTTTTCTTATAGTATATACCGAACGATGCGTAATGAACGCCGCCTTTCAGATATCCTCCTCACACATGGAAATTTGATGATATCCAGAGAATGCGCCCATGAAACTTAACAAAGCATACCTCAAGTGGCATCGATAAGTTGGTCGATGTGGGGTAGAGGTAGAAATCCTTCTGACAAGCCTTATTTAGGTCGGTGTAGTCGATCGGCGTGCACTCGCCATTTACCATTTTGCTTCTATACCAAGACCACATTCTCCATCCATGTGGGTAGTCAATCTCAAGATGAAGTCACCGCCAACAGCTTTTGCAATCTCTTCATCAATTATTCACCGACGTTCAAAGCGAAAATCCTCCTCTCTCCGCCGGACCGCTTCTTTTCGACGGACCACCTCCAAATTGATGCTCGCCGATATCCTCGCTTACTCTCGGCATATCCCGAGGCTCCCATGCGAAAATATCAACATAGCATCAGCAGAGCTCCACGAGGTTCGTCCGGAGAGGTTAAGAGACCAACCTATTTTCACCGCTCTTGTTCTCCTTGCTCGGATGAGCTCTATCTCCTCCGTTTCTTCACCGGCACGACCAACGGCTTGAACTACTCTCGTGAAGGGTTCGATCTCTATCGCCACGGTCCGCTCTACTTTAATACTCCCACTCTCAAGTAATCACAACGTTCTATAACACCTTCCGCCGATCCAAGTCCCTTTCAACCTCGCCGACTCACGAGCCGAGGAAATTTGATTTTGAAATAAGGAATAAAGGTCACAACTTGCAAAGCAATTAAAGCAGCCTTCCCAAAATAAAGATTATAAGCGTAATCTACATGCACAACATAAAATTTGCAAATAATTTCTACCGTTGGGGGCCGTTCAAGACGATCGGCGAGTTCAACGGTTCCAACCACCTCGACCGGGTCGTTACTAAAACCATATAAAGGAGCCTCCGTCTCTATCTCCATCTTTCGCCCATCTCAGTGCATCCTCCGATAAGCGTGGGCATCTGTAATATCTACTGTAAGACCCATTATATACCATCATCCGCTTATATCCACCGAACCCACTTCATGCTAGCCAAGACCAAAGATCCTCGTAAGGGTTCGATGACTTCCAAGGGTAATCTTCATCAAGAAAAGAGATTATCAGATTGAATAAGGTCTGTCCGTCTTCCGGAGGGTACCCGCCATCGATACGATCAATCAAGTAAGCTTTTTGCCGCTTTTTTTCCAACGAAGTTTGCTGTAAGTACCCTGATGATGACATCTACCACGTGCCTCGCAGTCGCTCCGAGCCGGGCAACGCCACGAATCGGTTGAGCTACGGAACAGCCCTCCGTCTCCGCCGTTGATTAGTTCGCAACCACATACCGAATCAAAGCCCCGCTTTGTACCTTTTCTTTCAATAAAGTCCTTCAAAACTAGCACAATCGTCAGATTACGACCAAGCTTGATGGTAATCATAATACTTTTACGAGAATTTTATTTTCCGGGCTTAATGTTATCTCGAGGTGGTTCAAAATAGGTTGATTCTTAATTTGATCCAAGATAATGTACTTCGTCTCGTGTTAAGTGATGTAGTACGTTCTATTCACTTTTTGAAGTTTGTGAGCGATTTAACGCCCTCCACCCCGCTCTCCAATTGTTATACTTTTTTTCGACCCGCCTTCGAAGCGGTCTTTATTACCTTCATTCATTTTCTCCGGTCTCTATCGGCTCTATCTCGATCTCTCCTTGCTTTGGTCCAAGCAAGACGCTTGAGGCTGTCCATGGCTTCCTCCACCACGATATAACCTTCAGCTTTGTCAAAGGCCTCAGCGAGACTCTTCGGGTGATGAAACATTAACTTCTTCACTAACTTCTCCGATTTGACCAGATCTAACCCATTCTAAAAACAAATCCAACGGCTTGTAAATCGTTCAGTGTCCATTACTGGGTCGATCGCTTCACGGAACCTCTTCACATATCGCCCAAAGACTCATTCAAAACCGTCGAACCGAGCCAACGAACAAACTGGTTTTCCCTTCTTTGTTGCTCCCGGCGAGCATGAAATTTATCGCGCATACGCCCCGCCAAGATGAAATGAATCGAGGGCAAAGTCCCCATCCACCGCCGGGCATCCTTTCCGAAAGTGTTGTGACAAAAGTATGACACTTAGCAAAGATCGCTTAAAGTCATAATAATCCATCACATTCGAACGCCGATCGTGGTCATAGGGATCCCGATCCATCATAACTCTCGATATGGGGCAACTTCTTGGTGGGGTCACTTTTTCTTTAAGAATCTCCGCATGAAAAAGGGATGCCTTCTTTCCCCAAGTATCCTTCGTTTTTTGTACTTGCAGCCGCTCAAAGTTTTTAACTCTTTGACCAGATACTCTACACCTTCCGTTGAGATGATGCTTCTTTTTTAGGTGACTCCTTCCTCCTCCGAAAGGTAACCGGCTTTCTTACAATAGAGCCTTCAATTCTAGAAGGGCTTCTTCGATGACGAGTGTCCATGGTGGTGGTGTACCTTCATAGAGACTCTCAAGAAGACGATCTCTAGATATGCTTCGTCTTTGAGCTCGGGCACTAAGGCGAGAATGTCGCAACAACAAGGGCTTTCTTTGTGGTTTTGAGTATGACTCTAGATAAGGTCTTTGAGCTCGGGCACTAAAGGTGAGAAGAATGTGCAACAACAAGGGCTTTCTTTGTGGTTTCGGAGTATGATCTCTGGATCGACCTCTTTGTTTTCTCCGACCGGCCTCCTTAGAATCGACAGGTGATGTACCCTCCTCGATCTTTGAGGAGTAGGGCTTCGGATCTTCTTCTTTCTCGATTTCTACCGAGACTCTCGTCCCCGAATGAATGTGTTCTTTCCCACTTTTGTCCTTGCTTTCTTGGACCGATTATAATCGAGCTCTTCGTCATTCAACTCGCCATCCCGCCATCCGCCAAATTTATATCCCGTCGTTGCTTCACGAGTACTTCCATAGCTCTATCCGCCTTCATCCGCCATCTTAGCGGTCGTGAAGCCTTTTTCGTCCCGGTCCCTCTCAGATCGAAGTTCCAGCGGAAGTTCTTCTACTCGCTTCCAACCGTGGCCGACGCTTTTATCCGTCGGGAAGACTAGCCACGCTTAGCCTTGCCCACAACCTCGACCGAAAATCTTCAGTGATCGTTTTGATGTCAGGTTAGCATGAACACTTATCACGGCCCCAAACGATCCTCGACAGACACTCGTGGTGTGTCGATTCACCGGCAAATTTCTACGCGCTTCTTCGTGTGTAGGTGTTCTACTCTTCACCATGAATATCGACGTAGAACAAACACATTCCGTGATTGAAAAATACTCGGGACACTAGAACTCACCCTCCTTCTCAAGCGCCAATGTTAACGCCAAGATCTTTCTCCACGCCCCAATCACCAAGACGTCGTCCAATATCCCCGCAGATTCAACAAGTCAACACCAAAAGCTTCGACTACCGACGTCGAGGGATAGCTTCGGCCGTGAGAGTCAAGACAAAGCGATCACAAGGTCAACAATGGAGAGAAAATATTATCTAATGCCCGAGAGATAGAATAATAATCATGAATGAAGGTGTTATTTACCCTCTTATGTGATCTTAGCCCCATACATACTCCACTCAGGGCCATCGTACTGCACTCATCATCTCCTCGACACCTTTTTCCCCACTTCCGGTCATTTGGTAGAAAAGTAGTAAACCCCACTTCCACACCCGCCGCCATCTTGTTTTCCACCACGGCCATCATCCGAGTCCCATCCTCATTAATGCCATGCAGAAGGTGGGTACATAATAGTCAACTGTCACTTGGTATAATGATTCTTGATCAAAGTTGGGTTAAGTGACATTTGTATAATGGGCCAATTCAATGACTAAGCCCAAATAATGGAAATGACCCAAGTGACCGGATCCAACCGAAAGAACCCAATGAAATGATCAAGTAACTGGGCCCAAACCATTCGGACCAACCAGAACTTAGCATAACATGATCCAAGGGAGGAGCCCATTAAGTCTGGCCCAATAAGGAAAAGGATTATGGCCCAACACTTACCAATTCAGATGTGAAGTTGTTAAGAATTATAAAGAGGTAAACAAACACCACATGAATTAGGGGTGGGCAACCGAACCGGTACCGAATCGAACCGATATCGAAATCGGCCAAATTTTGATACTGGTACCAGTTTGATCGGTATACCGAACCGGTTTACCGATTTTTACCAAAAAAATTTTTTATTAATATTTTTATATTTTTTTATTAATATTAATATTGTTTTTATTATTATAATCATTATTATTATTATTATTATTATTATTATTATTATTTTATTATTATTATAATCATTATTTTATTATTATAAAAAAATTTAGAAAACCGGTATATATCGGTTCGGTAATACCGAACCATAAAAAGGCCGTACCAAAATCGGTACCGAAAAATCGGTATATACTGATTTTTTTATACCGAAATCGGATCGGTTCTTTTTGTACTGAACTGGCCGATTCGATTCAGAAACCCGGAAAAATCGAAAAAACCGAACATTTTGCTCAATCCTAACCTGAATCATAAAAAGAGTACTGTGTAGGGAAAAAAAATATTATTGTACAAAAAAAATCTTTCTATAATTGATAGTAGTATAAATTAACATAATATTCTCAAATTTGTCGCTATAATTTTATTATCATATCATAATTATTAAACTGATAACTTATCGTTTTAGAGATAAATATGAATCAAAAATACATTATTAACAAAAAAAAGAAAAGATGTATGTTAATTTTGCAAAGTGACTCTAACAGCAACATTTTTAAGTTTTTAGGGAGTCAAAGGAGGAGAGGAAATTGCTGAAATTTAGGAGGAGGATTGGACATAATTAGGATTATCAAAATTATCAAGTCAATATTTACTGAGCAATAAAAAAAAGTGAGGGTTTAAGGCTCTTAAAGAAACTCAAACGATAATCAAGTAATAATTGCTTCTTTCATTTTTTAATATAAGTCGTTTTAAAATTGTACACAAATATTAAAAAAATAATTATATAATATTAAATATAATATCAATTATCTATATTGTACTTGTATTGAAAAAAAAAATATTATTTATTAGATAAAAAATAATAAGAGCACCAAAATTATAATTAATACATAACATTGAAAACTAAGTAATTAATATTACTTGAATTATATTAAAAAACCAAAATAAATCTTTAAAACGACTGTAAACCCACGCGGGTCTGCCCTGAACAAACGGTGGATGAGAGATTAGACATTTTTATACTTGAAATTGATTACATATCTCTATATCATATTCACCCACACCAACACCCACCGGAGTTTTCCCACGGCGACCAAGACCTTTTATTTTACAATGAGGACGGTTGTGCAGGTCCGCGCGTGGAGACGTACAGGTGAGGGCTGGCTAGGTGGTCATGTTATTTAAGAACTTGGTTATATTCTTTTTCTCCGTTTTCTTGCCTGGTAAAGAGATGAACTTTTGTATATGATGATGGAGTAATTACAATCATAGTTATCGCGGGAAATATGATTAATTACAATCATTAGGAAATCGAATAGCACATCAAAAAGACCACACAACACATGCAAGAAAAGCAATAGGCAGAATAGAACAATACAACTGCAGATAAGAAACCGTAATCCTCCGGTGCCGGTGGTCAGATCCACGGCGTTAGCTTACTAAACAAGGTTAAGGTCCCTTTTAATCATGAGTTGAGTTGAATGTGACAGGTGGTTTAATCAATTCATTGCAACTAATTAAATAGCCAAGTTTAAAATCAAAAAGGAATTAATTAAAGAATTAAGAAGAAGAAGAAGAAAATAGTTGTAAAAATAAGTTGGTAATTCTCTAATTATCTGTGACAACCTTTGGAAGACAGACTTATCCTTGAACCATCTTTTAAATTTCTTTACACCCAAAAAAATAAAATAATTTAAAAGTTGGGAGGCATTTCAACAAGTCCTTTCTTTTCTTATATACACGTACGTTGGAATGATGATATATAAACATTATTCAATAACTGGCCATCCATCCATCCATCCAGAGGGGAAACTAGGGGGGGCGGACGGGGGCATCTGCCCCCGGTAGCAGCGGCGATCCAAGGGTCTAGGGGAGAGAGGAGGGGGGCGGGGGCGGGGGCTGCATTGGTCAAGTTAGAGTCAAGAGCAAGAAGAAGGGGAAACAGATACAAACTTTAACAAGAAGGCGAAGTGCAGAGGTTAGTTTCAGAAGAACAGAGCATGCCCGTCACGACCAATTTCAAAGACAGAGTAGTGTCAATAGTCAGTATCAGCAGCATCAAGAGTTTTCGTCTCATAGAAATCAGAGATTGGTTCATTTGCCATTGACAATTTGTGAAACATTGAGGGGATTTGGGTCCGAGTTTAGCTGCTTGTTTCCTTGCAAACCATCTTGCTTTTCAGAAAGTAGTGAGAGAGAAAAGGGGGAGGAGAAGGTGGGAGGGGAAGGGAATATAGGTGGGCAGAGTCCTTGTGGGGCTCTGTTCGGGAGGTGGTTGGTGGTTGTGCAAGATGTTTTATTGGGTATTAGAATAAAACAGTTGGTTAAAAAATAAAAACTGTTAGTTTGCTAATTGCTTGAACATTCATGTTTTGTCTGTGTTTTGGACTGTTATTGTTTGATGTATAACTAAAGGAGATAGGTTGATTGTGTGGAGACACAAAGAGAATAAAATGGATTTGTGATATAAACAAATGGCTATGAAATTAGTAACTTAAAACTGTGCCCACTAACTGCTCGATAAAAGTTCTAAAAGAACTGTTTTGGCTAAAAACTAACTATTAGACCAAAGTAAAGCATGGTCTTGATTTAGTTAACATATTTGGTGTTAAATAGAGTATTTGAGTGTGTCAAGTTAGAACAAAACTCAATTTCTAGTTAAAATTAGGGATAAAAAAAAGAGAGCTTTGCTAAATGGGAGCCATTTAGCAGTACAACAAGTCGCTATATCGACTTTGGGCAACTTAGTTTTTCTTTGGAATAAGAATTTTTTTCGACTTTTCCATCTCAAATATTTTTTCGGATCGGATTGTATTGTAGCTCGTAGTGCTGCCGTCGTGATTTTGCAAGTATATTATCCCAATATTGTTTCTTTGTTCAGAGTACTATCTGTACTCTAATTGTATCACTCTATCTATCCAGACTTGTATTTATAGTCTCCATTACCATTTGTTTGTAAGACTAGTGTCCATGTCAATTTTTTCTTAGTGGATGGTGGTGGCTTATATGTTTAAAGATTCCTCACTTTTTTCCACCCATATCTTCTTCTTTTCCTTTTTTCGTAAACTATTTCCACCCACATTTTCTTGGGTTTAAGATGAGATGTCAATTAGTCTTTATTTGTGATTGTTACATATATACTTTCCATTTTTTTCAATTTGGGTCAAAATCAAACCTATGGACCTTAACTTCGCTTGACTTCGTCACCGCATTTCTGGCGTCGTCGTTTCTCGGACCTCCGGACCTCCGGTATCCGCCCTCAAATTTTGCTCCCCCTCAAATTTTGTTCTGGTTCCGCCACTGCATCCATCCATCTCCTAGCACAGCAAAACTTGTTCTTTAAATTGAATCACTTCTCATCTCAGTACTTTTAGGACTTTTTCCATCAAATATCCTTTCCCTCGTCTGTGTTGCCTGTTAATACATTCAAAATTTGAACTCGGGGGAAAAAAAGAAAGAAAGAGAGGAGAGAACTAATTGTGGAAGTTTCAAATTAAATAGAACCACTTTTTTCCAATCTGTAAGACTTGTTATAAGAGTAAGCAGAACACTTTGCACCAGAGATCCTGCTACTAAACCGATCCAAAGTCCCTTTGCCTTCAGATGCACCAAAAAACCCAACAGTATTGCCACCAGAATTCCAATCAGATAATATGACCCGAGGTTGATATAAGCCCCCAGACGCTGCCATCCGGTTCCTCTAGCAACTCCTATTAATACACCAGAAGAAAATTAATTAGTGAGCAGGCCCTTTGAAGCACTAATGAATTCTAAATACTCATTAATTTAAACAAGAAAAAAACAATTGCTTGAATGAATAAAAGAGAACAAAAGTCTAACCAGAAAGTACTCCTTGGAAGCCATCCAAAATCATGGTGAGACATACAAATGGAGTCATCCTTATCACATAATCCACCACTTCCTTATCGTCCACAAATGCGCGTCCCAAAACATAGCGACAGAAGAAGAGAATTATAGCTGCAATGATCACCTCTGTTACTCCCAGAATCATAACTTACCAAACAGCCACTCTAACTGTCCTTGGATTAGCAGCCCCTAATTCATTTGAAACCCGAATGCTGCCAAAAATTGTCAACATTTTTTGTTCAGTAAGTACATACTGCAATATAATGCATGCAGTTATGTTTCATAAATATTGTGTACATTTGTTTCCTACAAACCAACCTTACAGCAGCACCAAGAGAAAATGGGATGAAATAGTGTAACACCGCGACTGTAAGACTGTTATAAACATGATTATACATTAGAACCGAGAGGATTATAAATTATTAATACATAATAAATATTCAAATTATCGATGGAAAAATAGTGAAAGAAAGATGCACAGTGATAGTACCATACCATATTGAAAGCACTGAAGTCTCAAGTTCGGGATTTGCCATAATCCCAGCAAGCAATATGATTATCTCATATGACCACCATTCAAGACTGTAATAAAACATGTTTGAAACATATAAGACGACTATAATCTTTGAAATTGTAATGCTAGCACCGTTACGCCTTTTAGAACAAAAATATAATTCAATTGTGACATTCTTTGCAGGATAGAAAGCCAATAATAACACGAATAAAAGGGTGAAATCATATTTTACCAAACCATGAGAGCAGAAGGGACAGCAAGCGGAAAGAACTCCCTTATGCTTCTAAAAACATCCATAGAGAACGAGGCACGAGTGTTTGCACAAGCTGATGAATACATCACATAAAGGCCGAGCAACATGACATTGAACCAATACGATAACCCAATGGATAATGCAGCTCCACCAGTTCCAAAGTCCAACTTAAATACAAATACCCAACAAACAAACAAGGACATGGAGACATAGGGTTGCAATTGAGCTTAGGAGCAACGGAAGGATCAAAGTCTGAGACTGCAAGAAGCGAGTCAAGGGTTGAAGAATAGCGTAGGGAAATAAGGCAGGAATGAGAAGGATTGAGAATTTGCCAGCTTCATGAGAGACTTGAGGGTCTTGGTGGAGTAGTATTAGTATTTTGTCCACAAATATCCATAAAAGAGATACTGGAATGCAAACTAGAAGGAGAGATATAATGGCGCTATAAGTGTAGACCGATAGCTTTCTGTATTGCCCTGCTCCATAAGCTTGACCACATAATGTTTCCAGTGCACTGGCCATTCCAAACTGTTGGCATGTTCAACATTTGATTAGGCATAGAAAAGTTAACTTGCAACTCGACAAATTCAGAATTAAATTTCTATAACAATGGTTTAGAATTAAATTAAATTTCTTTTTCTTAATTAAATTTACCATCTAAAAGCTCCTTTAACTTGATGTTAATATCCCATATTTGAAGTATGAAAAGGGGGAAAAATTGGATTTTCAATAAAACCCATCAACTCTACCACCAAGAGCATCATTAACATGTCATGTTGTAACACCCCCTTTCCGAAATAGAAAGAGAGATTACTCAAAACATAACAAAACTGATGAATTTAATAGCAAGGCTCAAGCCCTAAAATAATAATCTTAATATCTGATTAATACCACAAGTCAACCATAATAAATCTCCAACTGTCTCAAACCACAATCTAAAATAATTATTACAATTCCAAGTAAACTGACACATCAAGTCTAAACAAAATATTTCTAAATCATTGGAATGAATAGAGCTCTCATCACACTTGCCCTTGATTCCCCTGATTACCTGCCGGAAGAAAACACATCATGAGCCAAATGCCCAGTACGGATATAGAATACAAATAATGAACCGAAATAACTAACTCAATTAAATGAAATGAAACGAACGAATGCGAAACAAGCGAACAAAACTAACACAACGAAATAATAATTTGAATCAAATGGTGGGTGTTATTTCATACCGAGCTCGAACAAAATAGAATATACCTTGCCACACAGCAAGTCAAATAATGCCACACAGCGAATCACATAATGTCACACAGGCAGAAGTCACACACATTGGACCGTGAATCCAATGCATGTGAAATCGAAGGCGTGTTTTTGCACAAACATCACCAATCCGCATAATGTAAGCGAGCGCAGAAAACTAGGAATTCGACCCATCGCCTTCCACAACAAAACACCAAATGGCCAACTCCACCGGAGCACAAAGCGAGACGCAGTGGATGATCATCACCGCCACGGAAGGTGTCATGCCTCGGTGCCAAGAGGACATGCATGTGTGGTACCCCACGGTGGTTATAGCTCAGTATACCCTACGAAGATTCTAACAAAATATAATGTCACAACACATGCGACACAACGAAGGGGTTCTAACATGTACATGTTAAACTGAAACGAAATATCAACACAAAGTCTCCAAAAATATTAACATGTACTTTCTACAAATATTGAAATAAATATTAACCATGACATGCTAGACCAAAGAGTACAAATACTAGTTTCAAATACCAATGTCAAAATGAAACATTCTCACTTAATTTAAGAAGGAACAATTATGAGAGACAAAACTAAATTTCAAAACGTATAACGAAACGAACAAATCAAAAACTGAAGAATCTCGCTGAAAGAGTACGGAATCCGTACCTGGATTAAGCAATGTAATACCCAAAGTATATTCCAAAAATTCGTTTAGACTCTTCACGTAGAACTAATCACCAAAATAACACCTTAATAAATTGTTTATAAAAAGCATAACTTTCCTTTAATGTTATAACTCCACATCAATTATAAATTTTATTTTAATTTATTTTTTTAATCAATAATTTAGTTATATGCAATAATCATCCATAACTAACTTATTAAATTTTCATAATTTATTATTTTTTAATACTTAGTCCATCAAGAATGCAAATTAATGTTTAATTAGTTCCTTATAAAAATAAAAGTTCAATCCTGTAGGAAATATATATATAAATTAGTTATAAAGTTTTCAGTAGGCAAACATAGAATTCATATACAAAGTTTATAAGATTCATTATAAGTAATATATTATAAAATATCTAATATGTACTGATCCTAACCTTTAAATAATTGCTAGTTATATATATATATACATATTAAGGTTCTCAATGATTAACAGAATCTTGCACAAAATATCTATCAAATTTACAGAGCAATATGGCTTACCAGATTCCTGTTGAATACTCGAACTGCTGTTATGTTCTTTTCCGCCGCACGCCCAATTTTTTTTTAGCGTGTGTGATGCAATACCCTAGTAGGTTAGGTTTTAGTATTTATTCAATTAAAACATATTTTATTAATTAATATAATATAATTATTAACTCTTCAAATTTTAATAGGATTTTAAAATTACCCAATTATAAATTAGATCCACTTAGTTTAAAGTCCAATTTTACTAATTTAATTTATCCATCACTTACTAATATTTATTAGCCCACATAAATTAAATAACTAGTTTGACCCAATTAAATGACAAAGTCCAATTAATATGTTTGTAAAATAAAATAATCTTTTATTATTTAATATTTATTTATTAATTTTTATCGGGTATTACACATGTCGTTCTGATTTACTGGTAATACGATTAGTTGACTCCGGTACTCTTAGAAAGTCAGATCATTACAGTACTTTTATACCTATATTTACTTTCATGATCATGTGAGATTTCAAATCTTCACCTAAACTAGTGTCTTGACTTGGATATTAATTACCAGAGGAAGAAAAAAAAAAATAGTGCCAAATGACTTAAATGCATACATACATATCAATTTGAATAAAGTAAATCAGAGCCAGCCCTTAAAATCAAGTACAAAACTTTACGGTAGTAATTAATATATAAAAGTAGAAGTAGGAAGGGAGAGAAAGGGAGTTGACTAACAAGAAGACTGAATCCAGTAACATTGGTTAGAGACATGGCGACGACGGTGCCGGAAAGGGCGAGTTTCCCGAGGTGACCAACCATAAGCATGGACACAAATCTCAAAAGGTACTGTGAAGTTGTTACCAGCACCATTACTGTTGCTATACAACTGATCTTCTTTGTTTCTTCCACAAATAACTTCCATGTTGATTTTTCTACTTCCCTTTCCTGCTTCTCTGGCGTTGCCACCTTTGGCGTCACTGCTCTTGGCGTTGCCACTCCCACTGCATCCTCCATAACTTACCAGCTGCTCTTCTCTTTTGTAGGACTCGACTAGTAGTTTATTTAGTCATATATATATGACATAGGACAGAACATGTATATGTAGTGATTTTTGTTTTGAATATTGTTAGGGATGGCTGTCACAACTTAAAATAATATGCTAGTTTTGGTCTACATTCTCATGCTATATCATATATGTAATTCATTAATTGATCTGCCACATGATTCATAGAATTACTATGATTTAAGTTTTTATTTTTTTCAAAAAAAATAAATTCTCTTTTATGAGTAAAATGAACCGATTCGAGCTGAAGTATTGAGTTGTTCAATTTGGTTCACAAAATTTATCAGGTATAAAATAAGGATTGATTGATTGAAGTCGTTTTACTCTGAGAGTTAAACATGATCTATAATCGTTCTTAAAGAATTTAATTTTTGAAGCGAATATGATCGGCATTGAATAAAAAATTATAATTTGAAGAAGTTTGAGTAATTTATCAAATTTTAAAATTTATTCATATTTGAATCATTTATATTTCAAGTCGAGTTCGAATTTAACGAGCTCTGTTTATTAATTTTACAGAGGACAAGTTTAAGAGGGAATAATAGGTTGATCGCTCGGTAGATATTACTCTCTCATACGAAATCTATCCTTAGAATTGAATTTAAGTCATAATCATGCCTTATATATTAAATTTGTCTTTTTTGTTTTCACTAAGATACTATCCTATCTGTTATTTTTTTTTTGTCTATTTAGAAGAAAAAAAAAAGAGTATAATTCTGGTCATCCCTCAGGAATGGAGTTGGTATATTTTTCTTTAATATTAAATTATAATTTCAACTAAAATATGGAAAAATGCTAAGTTTGGCAAATAAATCCTAATAATATAGTTTGGTAGAAATTTAAATAAAATTAGATGGAACTCTAGTTCCAAAAATTTTGTTAAACAAAGGCAGGCTGGACTGTCAAGCATAGGGTAGTTGAGAATCTGTCTTATTATTTAAGCCTCAGCCGACTTCAGGACAAGACCATGTACCACTTGCCTTTGAAAAATAAAGCTGATGACTTGTATACTCTACCCTACCCGTAACTTAATATATGTCATTTTAAAATTATGTATAACATTATATATAATGTTAATTGTTTAGATTATTTTTATAATTAAAAAAATAATGTTATTTATTTGACAAAAAATAATAAGAGAATCAAAGTTATATTTAATATTTTAAATAATATTAAAAAAATAAACAATTAATATTTAATTAAAATATTAAAATATTTTTCTAAAACGACATTTAAAAAGGGAGTAACAGTATATTGTTAGAAAAACCTGCTTAAATTTGTGATTTTATGAATATAAATATTGTGCTCCATGTGGATTATTATACTCTCCCTAGTCCCTTGACTGATAGGTGTAGATGTGGTATGGGAACTATTTTTGTATTACATGCACTTTATTTATTTGTTTGGGATCAGTTGGGTTGGGTTTTACTTGGATCCGATTAGTCTGAAGTTATTTTTTGGTAAGTTGGTCGATTAATCGATCAATAAGAATCGATATATATATAATCTCAAATGCGTGTGTTAGTTTTTTATTAATCGATTATTTAATTCCTAAAATAAACTTCATACTAATCGCTTCCGTTTCTTGACCTTGAGGATTGATCTGCAAAATTGCTTTTTCTATGAATTATAATAATATATTTTATGATATTTTAATTTAGAGGAAATCATCTTCCATTATCTCTCCAATACTTGCAAATAATTTTTATTAAATTGTAGGAAATCATCTTCCATTATCTCTCAAATACTTAAAAAATTATTGTATTTTTTATTAAATTGGAGGAAATCAGTAGACGCTAAAAAGAAAAAGAAAAAGAAAAGAAAGCTAGGCAAATTTAGGGTATTTTGTTATGCACAATAAAACCACATGCTTCCTTCCAATTAAAACGACAGAAAGGGTCGGACTAAATACTTTTAAATTGGAAAAAATGTCTGTCACGTGGCCTGATTTCCAATTTAATAAGGGTTGGTATATAACTATTTTAGATGATTTTATTTTGTTTAAATTATTTGATATTTTATATAATTTTAAAAAATTAATCATAATATTTTCAAAATTATTCTTTATAAAAAAATATTAGTATAAGTAAGGCGTTCAATCTCTCCGATCAAGACTCCGATCATTATTATTCCGTCATTAATACAGCAGTATTTACGTGTTGGATTTGGTGTCGGTTGCCAATTAATTTAAAATGAGCGAAAACTTTAATAATAATAATATCAAACCTGTAACCATAATGGAAGTGGTTAGAATAAAATTTATTTTTGAATAAATTAATTAATTGATCAATAGAGTGTTGACATACAGGCGAAGATCAATATGAATCAATATTTTAATATTAACTAATTAATCAATTTATCAAAAAATAAATTTCATGTTAACTAGATCCAACGATAACGGGTCGTGTCTGGCGGCTGTCTCCTTGGGTGCCAATGGTATGTTTTAATTCATCTTATCTCTCATGCAGGTACATTCTCAGCCAGCCCCAGCCCCAGCCCCAGCCCCAGCCCCAGGGCAGTCGGTCCAGCTTTGGTGATTTTATTTTGTTTTCACATTTTCTAATATTTAAAAATATATGTTTCTGTTTTACTAATGAATCCTTTAAATATTGCATTCTTCTCATTCTACCTACCTATTTAATTTCGTTTTTCTTACTTCTTTTGTCTCACAAACACCTTTATATTTAATGATTTCATGTAAATTAAAAGGTTTAAAATTTTAATTTTAATTTTAATTTTAATTTTATATTAGTTTTAGGTGTTTCTTTTCAAATAACCCAATATATATTTATTTATTTTTTTTTTGACAAAAGAAGATACTTGTATTAACATAACTTCAAAACAAAAACACAAGCATAATACAAAGTGAGGAGTTTATAACTGCACAACAACAACGAGCAAGTCTGTAAAATGAGCAACACATTTCGGGTTCAATTCGTACTCGTTCGACTCGAAATATAAATGATTCAAATATTAGCAAATTTTAAAATTTGATAAATTACTCGAATCTCTTCAAATTATAATTTTCTATTGGATCATATTCGTTCGAAAAATTTAAATTGTTCGGGCTCAATTCGAGATTGTGCTCGACTCGATAGTTAAACATGCTTCAATCAAAAATTTTGTGAATTTAATCTGAAAAATTTAATACTCGACCCGACTCTATTCATTTAAACCTTTAACAACGAGAGATGATTTTCCATCCAAAATCAAAGTTCAGAATTTGATTCACAAAAGATAGAATGTAAAAGACCAAACTAGAGTCCAGATCCTAACAGATCTTTCTATCTACTTCACTCCTGAGTCCTGCCCAAGATACTATTTCGGCCTGATAACCTTTAAACAGGCCCTACCAGGCCGAGACCAAAATATTTCTAAGGCCTGAGCCCAGTTGATTGAACACACTGTTTTTATTTTGTTGTTTAGGAATGTCTTATATATTTTACTCCCTCTTTCTCATAAAAGAGTTTCAGTTGAATTTTTTTTTATTTATTTAACGACAGAATAAATAAACATACTATTATTAAATTTACCATTATAATTTTAGATGGTATTTGATAAAATTGAGTAATTAAGATCCGAATGGTTAATATATCTTAATAAATTAAATAACATATGAACTTAAAAAGCTGTTTGATAACTAAAAAGTATAAAACATCTGAATGATTTTTAAATTTAAAAATAGTAATTTAAAATTTAAAAATATTTCAAATTGACTTTTCAAAAAACAATAATGATCTTAAATTTTAGAATTGAGAAGTACAATATTTATAGAGGCTCCATATATTTAAATTTTCCATTAAAAGGCAACTCTTAATAATTTATATTTATATATTCTTTTTACCAATTAAGAGACGATAAGAGATAAATAAAATTTTACTAAATATCTTTATCCTCTTAAGTCTTACCGAGTCGGTGTGGAGTTGTTAAGACGTATTAAGAGATAAACGAACATAGAACTTATTTGTGCTCATCATAGCTAAACTAAACAATAAGGAAAAAATAAACATGAAACGAAAAATATATTCTTATAATTTTTAAATTTTTTATGTGAATATAAGGGAGTAATTTATAGAAATGTAGCAATCGTTGTTACTTCTTTATAGCTTGGATAATGCCAAGGTTTTAATTCTTTGTCTCAAATTATATTTAAAATGATTTGTCAGCATTATATTGTTTAAATAAATTTTTCACAGTGATTTATGCCATTAAATATCATTTTTTTTATATTTAATATCAAATAAACTCATATAATTTTAAATAAAAAAAAATTTTAAACTCATAACATTGCTCCTATATTTTAATCAACCACAGGTTCTGTCAATCTTCCACAAAAACAAAATGACATAAGAACCAAATAATAAAAAAACAGAAAAAAAAAGAAAAAAAAAAGTAGTTATTACAGTAAAGAGTGGACCAAATATTGATGGTCCCTACCTAGTTCCGACACTAAATTGTTCACATGGAAAAAGGCTCGTGCAAAGTGATTGATTTCACTACCTCATCTGCCACTCTATTCAAATCCATTTCCATGTCAAAGGAAAGGACAGGACTACTCCTTTCATTATCATTTTTGAAGTTGGAATCACCAAACTTACCCAAATACAACTCTACTTACTAGTACTACATTCTAAAAACTTTGACCTTTCAATACACATGAAACATAAAAATAATCATCTTCATCCGTCTCTAGAGTTAATGGTGTAAATGAATTCAGTCGAGTTGAATATTGAGTTGTTTAGATTTGGTTTATAAATATAAAATAAAGTTTGATTGAGGCTCGTTTAACTACCGAATTGTGCATAATTTCGAATCGAGTCCGAACAGTTTGAATTTTTCGAACGAATATGATCTGAGTATCAATAAAAAATTAAAATTTGAGAAGATTCGAGTAATTTATCGACTTTTAAAATTTGCACATATTTGAATCATTTATATTTATAGTCGAGCTTGAATCGAACTTTTTAAATGGAAGAAATCTGAATCAGCCTAAAACCTGTCTTTTCATTTTCTGAATTTTATTTAGAGTGTATGTTTTTTTTAACAATTGTTAACATCCATCTTTTCATATCGTTAGAGTATATATTTTATCTCACATCGAATGTTTTAAAAAATATGTCTAATATATGTTACTAGTTGTGTTCCGTGCCTCCGGTACTACATGGACGATATGATTTATCCCAAATTTTGGACAACCCAGATGATTTATTAGGGTGAGCGAAAAATTTAAAATCAATTGTATTTTGTTAGATAGATGTAATGTGTGAGACCCCAGATTTTATCAATAAAGATTTAAATTTTGTCGAAATAATTTTTTTAATATTATGGTGTGAATTTGAGATAATATTATAGTTGTGGGTAGTATTTATAAATTTTGCAAAAGTATGCAGTGGTTATATTATATTCGATTGGTCTGGGAATATTTGGTTTAGTTAGGGAATATTCGTGATAAACTTTCAATCATTTGGTGGACCCTAACGTAATTATTATCATTTCGGATTGAAAACGACAAAAAATATTTTATTGAAATAACGACGGAAGTTTTACCGTGGATACCGTTGAACTACTCTGGTAGTAAAAAGTACGAATACGTGTGGTTGCATAAGTAGACACGGTATTGATTATTGACGCTTATGTGGTAAGTTTCACCAGTTTGATTCCATTATTGTCGATTAATAATATGAATTATTATAGCGATAATGACGTTTTGTTTTATTCAGTATTATTAACGTAATAAAAGCGAAACATCTTTTTTATATAAAATGAATCTTTATTAAAGTTATTCTATAAATAGAATATATTATATTTTATTACGATAAAGTGTTGCATAGTGTTTCAGCGTAGTGTTTGCGTAGTGTTTGCAGATAAGTAAAATGTTTTTATATAAATAGAATATATGATATTTTATTTAAAAGATTTTTTTTTAAATATGAACCGTCACGATTAAAGTAAATCAATCAGACTGATTCATGGATTAATTACTACGCATTCTATTTTCCTATAAATGAAAGCTCATTCCTTCATTATTTTCTTATTTAATTCACCAAACTCTAGAGAGAAATTATAGAGAGAGTTTATAGAGAGAAAATCTATAGAGAGAAAGAAGAAAAGTATTCGCTACTTCACTTTTCTAATATTCATTCTTTACAGGTAAGGGATATTATTTGTTGTCTGCAGTAAGTGGGTGTTCTTCTTCTTAGTCACGAAGAGAATTTCATTATTCCATTCATTATTATTCATTGGAATAACTTGTAAAAGTGGCATACCCTATACATAACCTCAGATACGCCAGATACCCTCTATACTTGGTGAAATCTTTATATTATTCCATTCTTATTTATTCATTGGAATAACTCTGATATGTGGAATCCCCTATACTTGGTGATCTTCTTCATTATTACATTCTTTGTTATTCTCATTGAAATATCCTGCATGCAAGTGTTTTACAGGGACCTGGTTCCATTGTTTATTATTCCGCATTTATTATTTCATTGGAATATCCCGTCATGTGTGTTTTACACCGGACTCGGTTCCATTGTTTATTATTATTTAGCATTTATTATTCTCATTGGATCATCCTGCTTGATGTGAATTTCACCGACTTTGGTTCCGATTATTATTATTCATTGGAATAACTCGCTCATGCAATCAAGCACCGCATTATGGTGATTTCTTTTGTTATTCCATTCTTTATTATACCCGGTTGGTTAAAACTTTGACTTTATACTCCATGAAATTAGTAGAATATCCTCGATATTTGCGTTTCATCCAAAGATCTTTTCATGGAAATATTCTTCCGATCATTCTTGAATTTTACTCTACAAAACAAAGATCTTGTTGACAATTTGGACGTTAATAAATCCTAGAGAAATTAATTCTTGAACTTGTTTTATTGAATTCTTATATCATTGTCATCATCCTCATGTTTATATTATGTTGAAAGTTATCTTTGGCTTACGTGCATAGATGAACTTAGTATGATTATGACTGAGGTTCATTCTAAGTATAATCATGGCTTGATATAAATGATGTGACAAAAGTCCTCAAGTGGCCGTAATGCAATGATGGATAGTTTTTGGTATGATTATGACCAAGGGGTGATTCTAAGATAGTCACGACCATTGATAATTTGATGAAAATCCTCGACCGTAGGTATGTGGATGATTAGATATTGTGGTTTATTCATTAAACCGAGTCTTAGTGATAAAATTGATAAAAACCTTTAAAACCTAAAAGATAGTAGATTTTATTTTCTACTTGACTCTTTTAATGGATCGCACATTCCACCGCAGCTTAAACCGGTTGTCTATTGTATTTTATCGGTTTAACCTTCATTGAAGGCTAATGATAATTTATTTCGCATTATCTTAGTCATAATATTTCTTATTGGGCTAGTTGAGCTCACCTTTTCTTTTCATCGTTTTCTTCGTGAAATGAGAACATAATTTGGAACGAAGTCAGGAAGCGAGTAATGGTCCAGAGGATAGCATTAGTAATCCTCACTATTACGTAAAATAGTGTGATAATAGTTATAATGAGGACTCCTTTTGAGTTTGTATAATATCTAGTAGACAATATTTGTATTCAAACTCACAGTTTATGTCGATTATACATACCTACAGCTTATGTTAGTAAGTTGTATTTGAAATTTATGTACCATGTAAGTGGCGACCCAAGACGGGGTGACGATACCTAATTTTGGGGCGTCATTGGTTTGGTATCGAGCTAGGATATGATCCCCGGCCGAGATGTGAGATAAGAACTAGGAGGGAGAGACGGGAATTCCTTCGCTAGTATGACCTACCTTAATTTATTTGGTATTTAATTGGTCACGAGTATAGGGATAATATGTGATATGTTAATTAACCCTTGTTTTGTGGATGGTGTTTGAGAATGGCATCGAAAATGTTGAGATAAGCAATGAAGACATGAGAGTGTTGATTCACCAAACAAAAGGTAACGACCAACAACACGATAATAATCATATCTTGGTGGCAACGGGCTATCGTAATAATGATAACCATCGTGGAGGAAATTATCATGCCAAGAATGGTAACCACTTGGTGGTAATCATGGCAAAGATAATAGAAGTGGAAATTGCAAGAAGAGAAGGTCATTTAGCCCAATTTTGTTGTGCACCAAAGTCAAGTCTAGTGGACTGGTGGCACCAAAGGTGGATATGGACAAAACAAAGTCGTTGGTTTTAGGAATTGCATTTTTTATGACTTCTCAAAAGCGAGTAACCGAACGAAGTTAGCACGAAAGTTAGTTAATTATAAATTACTAAGTCTATACCTTATAAGATACCGGTTCTACCCATTATTTTATCTCTCTTGCTATGCGTTCAACGTTTAAATTTGACTCAGGAGAAGTTAGACTTTGACTTATTGGTTGAAACTTCGTTAGTAGGAGCCTTCGTTATCGCTTACTATTTTTAAATCTTGTTTGATTCAAATAAACACTTTCACGTTAATCCGTCGATCTTATCTTTTTGAAAATACTTGCCTTTGATGTGATTTTAGGAATCAATTGGTTAACTACTCATCATGCTTTTCGTAAGGTTGTTAGCTTTTATATTCATAACCAACTGTTATATTTAATTCAAAGTAACCAAACCCTAAAGTTAATCAACGTTATATCAAGCCATAAGTAAAGAGCCCCGATCCTTTCGTTGTTAACTTCCTTGTGTGGAATGCACCGAACCAGACTTTTCAGAGGCGACGTCGTGGATGAAGATGGCAAGTTGATAGGTATCATTGTGAGGTCTTATCCGTGTTAAGGGATAGAAGTCACAATTGGTATTAATGTGACGTACTATTCAAGTCTTTGACGAAGAGTAACAGTTTTGAATGATATTTCTATCATTAATAAATTTCTTGACGTATTCTTGAAGATTTCTAGCCTACCCTAGAGCGTGAAATCGAATTTTGTATTGACCCAAAGACAAAAAACCCATTTCTTAAACCCTCAAATATTTCTTCAACTAAAAGGATGCATTTACGAGGATTATGATGAAAGTCATAATAAAAGCATGGGACTAATGAAAATCATGGGTATATGAAGTATTAGTAAGTGTTATGATGAGTTATGTTGGTTATTATGTGAAAACATGAAAGTTTCTTAGAAATCACAAAGAGTTGAAAATCGATTTTGGTGAAAAACGTAACATGAAATTCAATTGACCATATCTCCTATTATATTTTGAATTTTGAATGTGGTCAAGTCCTAGAGTTAGATCTATGAGTTACCTAACTAATCCAAGTGGAATTACTGGAAAAGGTGTTGTAGATTTTTGTGTGGACTGATTTTAGCAAAGGAGTGCAAAGCTGCAAAACAAAAAAAAAGTTGCTGCCATAATTTTAGAGGGGCTGTTTCGGCCACTTAAATTATGAGAAAAATTCTGGCCTTTTGGGACATGAAGGTATATGGTATAAAGTACCTCCTGTCCAAAATGAGCTCATTCTCGACTTAAAATGAGCAAGTTATGACTATTTCAATATTTAGGTTTTTCCGGAAAAAAACGCTATAACCGGAGTTCTATAACTCAGATGACCATGAAATTTAAACTGGAAGCTCACGTTAACATATGTAAGGTCCTATCAAGATTTGGGAATTTTGGAGTTAAACTTGAGGTAGCTAATTTCTTAAGGAATTAATTAGAAATTGATTTTTGAAAAATAGTAAATGAATTTTAAAAATTCCGAGAAAATGTATTTTCATTATGGGACTATATTATGCTAAATCCCAGAAAAGAAATATTTTTGGGACTAATTTGATATTTTCATGAAAATAGTTTAATTCTGAACATATGAGTTAAATATGTTATGTGAAGTAATGAAAGTTGAAAATAGGATTTTATGGCTAGAGAATCCTATATAGAGTATATTCATATTTTTTGATGAGGATTTGATAATTGGTGATGATATCTTATGAGTATGGCATTTTGAATGATTAAATGCATTATATGGTAAAGCGTAAACAATTGTTGTTTATAAATTTAAGAAGTGATTAAAATATTGTTATAATATTAATGATATTAGATTATTAAGTGATTGATAACATGGGATATTCTTGAATCTGGATAAATTATATTATAAATGTTTAATATTTATCCTTTATCTCATTTGATTGATTCTTTATATCATTATCCTCATGTTTATGTTATGTTGAAAGTCATACGGCTTTTGTAGTGCATAGATGGACTTGGGTATGATTATGACTTGAGGATTGTTGTTCGGTATAATCATAACCGTAATTGAAAACACGATTATCTTTGTACGTAGTGCATGGATAATTGTGGTCGTAATCTTAATGAATACACGATTATCTTTAGTAGTAGCGTGGATAAGTTGTGGTTGTGATACTAATGAATACGATTATCTTTTGGTAGTAGTGCATGGATAATTTGTGGTCGTGATACTAATGAATACACGATTATCTTTGGTAGTAGTTGGATAATTTGTGGTCGTGATCTTAATGAATACGATTATCTTTGGTAGTAGTGCATGGATAATTTGTATGGTCGTGATACTAATGAATACACGATTATCTTCGTCAGTAGTAGTGCATGTGTAAGACCCTCAACTTATTATTAATGAAATTTAATTTTCTCTATTTATTATTTTGAAATAGTAAGGGTTGATTTGATTAATGTGGATAGTTAGGGGTAAGATACATAAATATTTCAAAATAAGCAGTGGTTATAAAATATTAAATATTTATCATTATTAGGGAATATTCGTTTGGTCGTGGAATATTAATCTTTGTCGGGAATATTAAAGCATGACGTAGCGAGTATGTATGTGGGCCCCATAACTAAAGCGATTGGATGAAGAAAGAAATATAAGGGTTGTTGAATATAAGTTGTTTAAAAATATTGCGGCGAATAGTTATTCAATATTAATCTTGTTAAAATATATAAGGTGGTTAAAAAAACATAGAGTAATTATTGCCTGTATTGTTAAAACCAATTATTGATTCTTACGTAAGGCTTTACTCAATAAAGGTTACTGATAATTATGCTATTGGTATTTTATTGAGTTAATAATTGTTGCGTTGATATTTTATATTCTTTGTTGTTTGATAATTGTCATTACACAAGATTTTTCATTATCGAAGCTAATAATTCATATTATCTCGAATAATATTATTAGATAACATTATTGGCAATGTCTAGAAAGTTTTGTCTAAGGAGAGGTTTGGTCACCTAATTGCGCGCCAAGAAGAAAAAATTCTTATTGAAAGCCCTCTTTCTTGAAGCGCGCTCGGTTGTCGATATTGTGATTCGTAATATTATTTGTGAATAATTAATTATTGATTCATATGATGAGAAAAATATTGATTTTATGTGGATATAGATGGAGAAATTTTTATTGTGACAATTGTTGAAAATTTATATTTTATCTTTTACGATAAAATAATTCATTTAAATATATTATTATATGTTAATAATATAATAATGGTGATAATTTTACAAACGAATGTGGGATATATGAGTATACTGAGGAGGAAGAGTATTTTTGTTGCAATAAATGTTTAAAACATGTTAAACATGTCGATGGACCCCATTTATTGATCGAAATTTGATTATAGCATGTAAAATCGCCTGTTGTGGATTTGGTCAATTTCTATTTGGAATTTGGAAAAACTTTCTTACGCAAAGTTGTAGAGAATTAAATTTCCTATAAAAACTAGCGAGATTCGAATTTTCTGATGAAAGGGCTATTTATTATGAATTATTGAAGTTTCAAGTCTCAAATAATTGATTTTGGAAGTTTAAAATATTTAAAATTAGAAAATGTTTTTTCTTACTTTTTCTAGAATGTGGCATGTGTTTGATGGCTAAAATCAGATTCTAGGCATGTAGGAAATTTATTATTAATTTATTAAATTTTCGCTTTGGTGTTCTAAGCAATTTCTATAAATAGGGTCTTAGGTTAGATTTGAAAATCACACGTAAATCAAGTTTTCTCTCTATATTATCGGCGTATTCTTGTGAGTATTTTGAGTATACTTTGAGTATTGTTAGGACGGTGTAAGTTCCTTCAAAGATTATATCCAGGTATTCCAACTAGAAGTACTAATCTTTCGAGTTAAGGGATGTTATTTTCTTCTCAAATGATATTATTTCTTCAATATCATTATCTTTGAAATATTAGTTGAAACTTTTATCAAATTTGGAACTTTTCCATGTTCAAGGTTACTATTCATGAGTTCTTATTCATGAGTTACTATTCATGAAAGTACTATTAAAGGCGTGAAGATATTTTTGGGAAATTTCTATCTTTTGGTGTCTGAGTTACTATTCACGATACTTCGGACTATTCACGTATATGGCACTATTCACCAAAAATAAAATTTCTTCTTTTTATCCAAAATATCTATTCGGATACTAGCTTTGATTGTATCTATGTTTTGATCATTCTTGAATTTTACACTGCTGCGATTATTTTGAGGTATTTTTTGGACGTGAATAAAACAAAAGTACTAATCCTTAATCCTTAATCCTTGTCATTTTGTTTCATTGGATTCATTTCTTTAAAATATTTTCATCTTCTTGATCTTAAATGATGATATTATGGAATATCTTTGGCTGTAGCAAAGATGAATGATTCTGAAGAATATCTTTGGCCGTAGTGCAAAGATGAGCAGTGTGTTTAGATGAACATGATCAATGATGAATATCTTTGGCTCAGTAGTGCAAAAGATGGATATTTGATTCGGATGTATATTGATTGATGTTACAGGGATAAAGGATGAGCGATGAACTTTTAAATTCATACATAGAAGATAGTAGTTTGCATTCTCTACTTAACTCTTCTAATGAATTATTATTTCAATTGCGCTAATATTGATTTAAAATTTGTTGTCTATTGTATTCTATTAGATTTTTCCTGTTGAAGACTAACGATAATTTGTTGTATATTATCTTAGTCATAATATTCTTTTTCTTGAGCTAGTTGAGCTCACCTTTTCCTTTTTGTTCCATTTTTCTTCTAGGGAGGCTAGAAATATAAGTAAGTGCAGTGGGTATGGAATGAAGGTTTAGAAAGAATTGTTTAGCGGTCCTCACCATTTTTGTAAAATAATGTATCAATAAATGTGATGAGGATTTATTTGAGTATAGATATAGTCTAGAAGATAATATTTGTATTCAAACTCACAGCTTTTCTTTATTGTAATAATAAAGTTGTAGTTGTTTACGTACTCATGTATGACAACTCAGAATGGGTGATGTATACCTATTTTGGGGGCGTCACAGCATGGATAATTTGTGGTCGTGATATTAATGAATACACGATTATCTTTAGTAGTAGTGCATGGATAATTTGTGGGTCGTGATACTAATGAATACACGATTATCTTTTAGTAGTAGTGCATGGATATTTTGTGGTCGTGATACTAATGAATACACGATTATTTTTGGTAGTAGTGCATGGATAATTCGTGGTCGTGATACTAATGAATATCCTTAGCACGTAGTGCGGGGATGATTCGATGATATGGATTAATTATTGGTGAGTCTCGTGATGAAATATTAATTAATGGATGTGGTAAAAGCCATCTTTGGTAGTAGTGCATTGATAGACTTGGTATGATTATGACCACGGATTATTCGGTATAATCACGATAGATTGAAAACACGAATATCCTTGGCGAAGGTGCATGGATAATTCGTGGTTGTGATACTTATTAAGATCGCGCCTCGGCATTATTGGTTTTCTGATTGTATATCTTTGCTTTGTAGTGTAAAGATGAATTGTTAATGAATATCTTTGGCGGATTGCGAAGATGAATTTAATATTTTTAACGATAAAGGTATTCAAGGTATCTCACCTCTTATCATACGGTATGTAAGACCGAAATTTTTAAATAAAAAGGAATTTCCTTTATTTATTATTTTGAAATAGTAAGGTGGATTTGATTAATGTGGATAGTTATGGGTAAAATATGAAATATTTGAATAAGCAAGTGGTTATAAAATATTCATTATTGTCGGGGAATATTCGTTTGGTCGTGGTGGAATATTTATCTTTCGGGGAATATTAAATGCAATAGTGCGATCTTTGTGGGCCCCATAACGGAAAGCGATGGATGAAGAAAACAACAAATATAAGTTGTTTATAAATAACGGCGTAGTTATTGTATCAATTATCTTGTTGGAATACTGCGTTGGTTAAAACACACTAATCACGGCGTTGTTGAGCGAAGGCACATAGTATTGCACCAATTATTGATTCTTACGTAAGAAGGCACTACTCTAATAATTGTTACATTAATTCTTATTCAGGTATTTTATTTTATTGATTCAATAATTCTTTGCATTAATATTTTATATTATTGTTGTTTGATAAATTGTCATTACACAAAGATTTTCCATTATCGGTGCAATAATTCATATTATCCGAATAATATTATTGGATAACATTATTGGCGATGTCTAGAAAGTTACATCTAAGGAGAGGTTTGGTCACCTAATCACTTGCGCCGATGAGAGAGATCCTTATTGGAAAGCCCCTCTTCCTGAAGGAGGCGCACGGTTGTCAATATTGTGATTACGTAATATTATTTGTGAATAATTAATTATTGATTCATATGATGAGAAAAATATTGATTTTATGTGGATATAGATGGAGAAAAATTTTAAAATGACAATTGTTGAAAATTAATATTTTATCTTTTTACGATAAAATAATTCATTTAAATATATTATTTTAATAATATATTACTTGGGTGATATTTTTACAACGAATGTAGGATATATGATAGTATCTGAGAGAGGAAGAGTATTTTTGTTGCAATAAATGTTTAAAACATGTTAAATATGTCGGTGGACCCCATTTCTTGGTCGAAATTTGATTATACTGTAAAATTGTCAGGTATGTGGATTTTGGTCAATTTTGTTTGGAATTTGGAAAACTTTCTTCTGTAAAGTTGTAGAGAATTGAATTTCCTATAAAAAGTCGCGAGATTGAATTTTCTGATAAAATGGCTATTTATTATGAATTTTTACATATAGATTTAGCAGTGGGAGCGGAGTAATGGTCCGAGGATAGCGATAGTAGTCCTCACTATTACGTGAAATAGTGTGATAATAGTTATAATGAGGACTCCTTTTGAGTTTGTATAATATCTAGAACAATATTTGTATTCAAACTCACGGTTTATGTCGTATTGTACAGCAGTTATGTTAGTAAGTTGTATTTGAATTTATGTACCATGTAAGTGGCGACCCAAGATGGGTGGCGTATACCTAATTTTGGAGGCGTCACGGTTGGTATCGAGCTTAGGGATATGATTGGTGAGATGTGAGATAAGAACTAGGAGGGAGAGGCAGGGAATTCCTTCGCTTAGTATGACCTACCTAAATTTATTTGGTATTTAATTGGTCGGTAGTATGAGGATAATATGTGATATGTTAATTAACCCTTGTTTTGTGGCGGTGTTTGAGAATGGCATCTAAAATGTTGAGATAAGCAATGAAGCACATGAGAGTGTTGATTCAAGCTCAAACAAAAGGTAACGACCAACAACACGATAATAATCATCTTTGGTGGCAATTTATCGAATAATGATAACCATCGTGGAGGAAATTATCATGCCAAGAATGGTAATCACTTCCGGTGGTAATCATGACAAAGATAATAGAAGTGGAAATTGCAAGAAGAGAAGGTCATTTAGCCCAATTTTGTTGTGCACCAAAGTCAAGTCTAGCTGGGACGGTGGCACCAAAGGTGGATATGGACAAAACAAAGTCGTTGGTTTTAGGAATTGCATTTTTTATGACTTCTCAAAAAGCGAGTAACCCGAACGAAGTTAGCACGAGTTAGTTAATTATAAATTACGAAGTCTATACCTTATAAGATACCGGTTCTACCCATTATTTTATCTCTCTTGCTTGCGTTCAACGTTTAAATTTGACTTCGGAGAAGTTAGACTTTGACTTATTGGTTGAAACTTCGTTAGTAGGAGCCTTCGTTACCGCTACTATTTTTAAATCTTGTTTGATTCAAATAAACACTTTCACGTTACCCGTCGATCTTATCTTTTTGAAAATACTTGCCTTTGATGTGATTTTAGGAATCAATTGGTTAACTACTCATCATGCTTTTCGTAAGGTTGTTAGCTTTTATATTCATAACCAACTGTTATCTGAATTCAAAGTAACCAAACCTAAAGTTAATCATTGTTATATCAAGCCATAAGTAAAGAGCCCCGATCCTTTCGTTGTTAACTTCCTTGTGTGGAATGCACCGAACGAGACTTTACGTAGGCTGACGTCGTATTTGAAGATGGCAAGTTGATAGGTATCATTGTGAGGTGCTATCGGAGTTAAAGGATAGAAGTCACAGATTGGTAATAATGTGACGTCTTATTCAAGTCTTGGACGAGAGTATGATTTTGAATGATATTTCTATCATTAATAAATTTCTTGACGTATTCTTGAAGATTTCCTAGCCTACCCTAGGCGTGAAATCGAATTTTGTATTGACCCGAGACAAAAACCCATTTCTTAAACCCTCAAATATTTCTTCAACTAAAAGGATGCATTTACGAGGATTATGATGAAAGTCATAATAAAAGCATGGGACTAATGAAAATCATGGGTATATGAAGTATTAGTAAGTGTTATGATGAGTTATGTTGGTTATTATGTGAAAACATGAAAGTTTCTTAGAAATCACAAAGAGTTGAAAATCAGATTTTGGTGAAAAACGTAACATGAAATTCAATTGACCATATCTCCTATTATATTTTGAATTTTTGAATGTGGTCAAGTCCTAGAGTTAGATCTATGAGTTACCTAACTAATCCAAGTGGAATTACTGGAAAAGGTGTTGTAGATTTTTGTGTGGACTGATTTTAGCAAAGGAGTGCAAAGCTGCAAAAACCGAAAAAGCTGCTGCCATAATTTTAGAGGGGCTGTTTCGGCCACTTAAATTATGAGAAAAATTCTGGCCTTTTGGGACATGAAGGTATATGGTATAAAGTACCTCCTGTCCAAAAATGAGCTCATTCTGACTTAAAATGAGCAAGTTATGACTATTTCAATATTTAGGTTTTTTCCAATTTAAAACGCTATAACCGGAGTTCTATAACTCCGAGTGACCATGAAATTTAAACTGAAGCTCACGTTAACATATGTAAGGTCCTATCAAGATTTGGGAATTTTTGGAGTTAAACTTGAGGTAGCTAATTTCTTAAGGAATTAATTAGAAATTGATTTTTGAAAAATAGTAAATGAATTTTAAAAATTCCGAGAAAAATGTATTTTCATTATGGGACTATATTATGCTAAATCCCAGAAAAGAAATATTTTTGGGACTAATTTGATATTTTCATGAAAATAGTTTAATTCTGAACATATGAGTTAAATATGTTATGTGAAGTAACAAAGTTGAAAATAGGATTTTATGGCTAGAGAATCCTATATAGAGTATATTCATATTTTTTGATGAGGATTTGATAATTGGTGATGATATCTTATGAGTATGGCATTTTTGAATGATTAAATGCATTATATGGTAAAGCGTAAACAATTGTTGTTTATAAATTTAAGAAGTGATTAAAATATTGTTATAATATTAATGATATTAGATTATTAAGTGATTGATAACATGGGGATATTCTTGAATCTGGATAAATTATATTATAAATGTTTAATATTTATCCTTTATCTCATTTGATTGATTCTTTATATCATTATCCTCGTGTTTATGTTATGTTGAAAGTCATCTGTGGCTTCTGTAGTGCATAGATGGACTTGGTATGATTATGACCGAGGATTGTTGGGTATAATCATAGTAAGTAATTGAAAACACGATTATCTTTGTACGTAGTGCATGGATAATTTGTGGTCGTAATACTAATGAATACACGATTATCTTTGGTAGTAGTGCATGGATAAGTTGTGGTTGTGATCTTAATGAATACACGATTATCTTTGGTCAGTAGTGCATGGATAATTTGTGGTCGTGATACTAATGAATACACGATTATCTTTGGTAGTAGTGCATGGATAATTTGTGGTCGTGATACTAATGAATACACGATTATCTTTGGCCGTAGTGCATGGATAATTTGTGGTCGTGATACTAATGAATACACGATTATCTTTGGCCGTAGTGCATGTGTAAGACCCCAACTTATTATTAATGAAATTTAATTTTCTCTATTTATTATTTTGAAATAGTAAGGGTTGATTTGATTAATGTGGATAGTTAGGGGTAAGATACGCAAATATTTCAAAATAAGCAAGTGGTTATAAAATATTCATTGTTGTCGGGGAATATTCGTTTGGGTCGTGGAATATTCAGATTGTCGGGGAATATTAAATGCGACGCCAAGTAGCGACCATGTGTGGGCCCCATAACGGAAAGCGATTGGATGAAGAAAGCGACAAATATAAGTTGTTTAAAAATAACGGCGTAGTTATTCACAAGTTATCTTGTTAAAATACCCGATTGGTTAAAACACAAGTAGCACGGTATTGCACCAATTATTGATTCTTACGTAGAAGGCACTTTACTCAATAAAGGTTTGATAATTCTTTATTCAATTATTTTATTGAGTTAATAATTGTTGCGTTGATATTTTATATTCTTTGTTGTTTGATAATTGTCATTACACAAGTATTTTTCATTATCGAAGCAATAATTCATATTATCTCGAATAATATTATTAGATAACATTATTGGCAATGTCTAGAAAGTTTTGTCTAAGGAGAGGTTTGGTCACCTAATCACTTGCCAAGAAGAAAAAATTCTTATTGGAAAGCCCCTCTTTCTAAGCGCGCGGTTCATTAATATTGTGATTACGTAATATTATTTGTGAATAATTAATTATTGATTCATATGATGAGAAAAATATTGATTTTATGTGGATATAGATGGAGAAAATTTTTATTGTGACAATTGTTGAAAATTTATATTTTATCTTTTTCTGATAAAATAATTCATTTAAATATATTATTATATGTTAATAATATAATAATGGTGATAATTTTACAAACTAATGTGGGATATATGAGTATACGAGGAGGAAGAGTATTTTTGTTGCAATAAATGTTTAAAACATGTTAAACATGTCGGTGGACCCCATTTATTGACTGAAATTTGATTATAGCATGTAAAATCGCCTGTTTGTGGATTTCGGTCAATTTCTATTTGGAATTTGGAAAAACTTTCTTCTGCAAAGTTGTAGAGAATTAAATTTCCTATAAAAACTCGCGAGATTCGAATTTTCTGATGAAAGGGCTATTTATTATGAATTATTGAAGTTTCGAAGCTCCGAAATAATTGATTTTTGGAAGTTTAAAATATTTAAAATTAGAAAAATGTTTTTTCTTACTTTTTCTAGAATGTGGCATGTGTTTGATGGCTAAAATCAGATTCTAGGCATGTGTAGGAAATTTATTATTAATTTATTAAATTTTCTGCTTTGTGTGTTAAGCAATTTCTATAAATAGGTGCTTAGGTTAGATTTGAAAATCACACCGTAAGCGAAGTTTTCTCTCTATATTATCGGCGTATTCTTGTGAGTATTTTGAGTATACTTTGAGTATTGTTAGAGGCGGTGCAAGTTCCTTCAAACCTTATACCCTAGATTATTTAGAAGTACTAATCTTTCGGTAAGGGATGTTATTTTCTTCTCAAATGATATTATTTCTTCAATATCATTATCTTTGAAATATTGGTTGAAACTTTTTATCAAATTTGGAACTTTTCCATGTCGGGTTACTATTCATGAGTTCTTATTCATGAGTTCTTATTCACGAGTACTATTTAAGTAGGCGTGAAGATATTTTTGGGAAATTTCTATCTTTTGGTGTCAGAGTTCTTATTCACGATATCAAGACTATTCACGATATGGCACTATTCACCAAAAATAAAATTTCTTCTTTTTATCCAAAATATCTATTACGGATACTAGCTTTGATTGTATCTATGTTTTGATCATTCTTGAATTTTACACCACTGCGATTATTTTTTGAGGTATTTTTGGACGTGAATAAAACAAAGTACTAATCCTTAATCCTTAATCCTTGTCATTTTGTTTCTTTGGATTCATTTCTTTAAAATATTTTCATCTTCTTGATCTTAAATGATGATATTATGGAATATCTTTGGCTGTAGTGCAAAGATGAATGATTTCGAAGAATATCTTTGGCCGTAGTGCAAAGATGAGCAGTGTTTAGATGAACATGATCAATGATGAATATCTTTGGCACTGTAGTGCAAAGATGGATATTTGATTCAGATGTATATTGATTGATGTTACAGGATAAAGGATGAGCGATGAACTTTTAAATTCATACATAGAAGATAGTAGTTTGCATTCTCTACTTAACTCTTCTAATGAATTATTATTTCATTGCGAATATTGATTTAAAATTTGTTGTCTATTGTATTCTATTAGATTTTTCCTGTTGAAGACTAACGATAATTTGTTGTATATTATCTTAGTCATAATATTTCTTTCTTGAGCTAGTTGAGCTCACCCTTTTCCTTTTTGTTCCATTTTTCTTCTCGGAGGCGAGAATATAGCAAATCACAGTCGTGGGTATGGAATGAAGGTTTTAGAAAAGAATTGTTTAGCGGTCCTCACCATTTTTGTAAAATAATGTATCAATAAATGTGATGAGGATTTATTTGAGTATAGATATAGTCTAGAAGATAATATTTGTATTCAAACTCACAGTTTTACTGTTGTAATAATAAAGTTGTAGTTGTTTCTGTACCATGTATTGACAACTCAGAATGGGTGATGTATACCTATTTTGGGGGCGTCACAGCATGGATAATTTGTGGTCGTGATATTAATGAATACACGATTATCTTTGGCCGTAGTGCATGGATAATTTGTGGTCGTGATACTAATGAATACACGATTATCTTTGGCCGTAGTGCATGGATATTTGTGGTCGTGATACTAATGAATACACGATTATCTTTTGGCCGTAGTGCATGGATAATTCGTGGTCGTGATACTAATGAATATCCTTGGCACCGTAGTGTGAGGATGATTCGATGATATGGATTAATTATTGAAATTTGAGTCTCAATGAATGAAATATTAATTAATGGATGTGGTAAAAGCCGTCTTTGGTAGTAGTGCATTGATAGACTTGGTATGATTATGACCACGGATTATTCGGTATAATCATGATCAGATTGAAAAACACGAATATCCTTGGCCGAAAGTGCATGGATAATTCGTGGTTGTGATACTATTAAGATCGTCAAAGATTATTGGTTTTCTGATTGTATATCTTTGCTTTGTAGTGTAAAGATGAATTGTTAATGAATATCTTTGGCGGATGCGAAGATGAATTTAATATTTTTAACGATAAAGGTATTCAAGGTATCCTCACCTCTTATCATACCGGTATGTAAGACCAAAATTTTTAAATAAAAGGAATTTCCTTTATTTATTATTTTGAAATAGTAAGGGTGGATTTGATTAATGTGGATAGTTATGGGTAAAATACGCAAATATTTGAATAAGCAAGTGGTTATAAAATATTCATTATTGTTGGGAATATTCGTTTGGTGCGTGGAATATTTATCTTTGTCGAGGAATATTCGCATTTAGCATGAGTCTTTGTGGGCCCCATAACGGAAAGCGATTGGATGAAGAAAACAACAAATATAAGTTGTTTATAAATAACTGGCGTAGTTATTACAGATTATCTTGTTGGAATACCCGGTGGTTAAAACACACTAATACGCGTTGTTGAACAAGAAGACATAGTATTGCACCAATTATTGATTCTTACGTAAGAAGGCACTACTCAATAATTGTTACGATTAATTCTTATTCAATATTTTATTTTATTGATTCAATAATTCACGCATTAATATTTTATATTCTTGTTGTTTCAATAAATTGTCATTACACAGTATTTTCCATTATCGGTTGCAATAATTCATATTATCCGAATAATATTATTGGATAACATTATTGGCAATGTCTAGAAAGTTTACATCTAAGGAGAGGTTTGGTCACCTAATTTGCGCCCGAGTAGGAGAGATCCTTATTGGAAAGCCCCTCTCACAGGAGCGCACGGTCATCAATATTGTGATTACGTAATATTATTTGTGAATAATTAATTATTGATTCATATGATGAGGAAAATATTGATTTTATGTGGATATAGATGGAGAAAATTTTAAAATGATAATTGTTGAAAATTAATATTTTATCTTTTACGATAAAATAATTCATTTAAATATATTATTTTAATAATATATTAATTGGTGATATTTTTTACAACGAATGTGGGATATATGAGTATCTGAAAAGGAAGAGTATTTTTTGTTGCAATAAATGTTTAAAACATGTTAAACATGTCGGTGGACCCCATTTCTTGATTTGAAATTTGATTATAAGCACTGTAAAATTGTCCGTATGTGGATTTTTCGGTCAAATTTTGTTTGGAATTTGGAAAACTTTCTTCGTAAAGTTGTAGAGAATTGAATTTCCTATAAAAAGCTTGAGATTGAATTTTACGATAAAATGGCTATTTATTATGAATTATTGAAGTTCGAAGTTCAAATAATTGATTTTTGGAAGTTTTATTTATTTTATTAATAAAAACGTTTTTATATGTTGTGGGCATATTTAACATGTGCATGGTGGTTGAATTCAGATTCAAGATGTGGGCGTATGAATTTTGTTTATATATAATATTATTATATTCAATTTTCGCTTTGGTGTTAGCAATTTCTTATAAATAGGGTGCTTAGGTTAGAATTGAAAATCACACCGTAAACTCAAGTTTTCTCTCTCTATATTATCGGCGTATTCATGTGAGTATTTTGAGTATACTTTGAGTATTGCTATATCGGTGCAAGTTCAAGTCATAGCCTATATCAAGTGTTTTAATTTGAAATCTTCGATCTTTCGAGGTAAGGGATGTTATTTTCTTCTCAAATGATATTATTTCTTCAATATCATTATCTTTGAAATATTGGTTGGAACTTTTATCAAATTTGGAACTTTTTTCATATGGGGTTACTATTCATGAGTTCTTATTCACGAGTTACTATTCATGAGTTATTATTCATTAGAGTTATTATTCAAAAGTACTATTCACGTTAAGCGTGAAGATGTTTTTTTGTGAAATTTCTATTTTTGGTGTTTGAGTTACTATTCACGATACGCAAGATTATTCATTCATGTATCGACTTTATTCACTTTAATCTAAGACTATTCATAGAAAATGAAATTTCTTCTTTTCGTCTAAAATATCTATACGGATACTAGCTTTGATTGTATCCATGTTTTGATCATTCTTGAATTATACACCCCTATGATTATTTTTGAGGTATTTTTTGGGCGTGAATAAAACAAAGTACGAATCCTTAATCCTTAATCCTTGTCATTTTGTTTCTTTGGATTCGTTTCTTTAAAAATATTTTCATCATCTTGATTTTAAATGATGATATTATGGAATATCTTTGGCTTTGTAGTGCAAAGATGAATGATTTCTTGATGAATATCTTTGGGCGTAGTGCAAAGATGAGCAGTGTTGAGATGAACATGAATGGATTGATTAATATCTTTGGCCCGTAGTGCAAAGATGAGCAAGATGACATGATTAATGATGAATATCTTTGTTTGTGCAAAAGATGAATATTTGATTCGGATATATATTGATTGAATTACGAGGATAAAATATCGACGATGAACTTTTAAATTCATATATAGAAGATAGTAGTTTGCATTCTCTATAACTCTTCTAATGAATTGTTGTTTTACAATTGTTGATTTAAAATATATTGTATTCTATTAGATTTTTCCCCTGTGGAGACTAACGATGATTTTTTATATTATCTTAGTCATATAGAAGATAGTAGCTCACCCCTTTCTTGTTGTTCCATTCTTCTTCTCGAGGCGAGAATTAGCAGTCTTAGTGAATTATGGAATGAAGGTTACAGAGAGAGTTGTTTAGTAGTCCTGTCCATTTTGTAAAATAATGTATCAATAATTATGATGGGGATTTATTTGCATGTGGATATTTCCTAGATGGCAATAACGTATTTAAACTCAAGTTTATATGTTGTAATAATAAAGTTGTAGTTATTTCATAATATTTGGCGACTTTAATGGGTTGGATGGAATGGACCTATTTTGGGGCGTCATAAAATGCATTTCCTACTAATTTCGAGGGCGAAATTCCCTTTTTTATCAATAAAGATTTAAATTTTGTCGAAATAATTTTTTAATATTGAATTTGAGATAATATATTATAGTTGTGGGTAGTATTTATAAATTTTGCAAAGTATGCAAGTGGTTATATTATATTCGATTGGTGGGGAATATTCGGTTTAGCGAGGGAATATTAAATACAACGACTCAATCTTTGGTGGACCCCACAATGTAATTATTGTCGGATTGAGAAACGACAAAAATATTTTATTGAAATAACTACGAAAGTTTTACTAGTGGATCTTTGTTGAACTACTTTCGGTAGTAAAAAAATGCGAATACGTGTGGTTGCATAGTAGCAGCACGGTATTGATTATTGATGCTTATATGAGAACTCACTCGGTTTGATTCCATTATTGTCGATTAATAATATGAATTATTATAAGCGATAATGACGTTTTGTTTTATTCAGTATTATTAACGTAATAAAAAGCGAAACATCTTTTTATATAAAATGAATACTTTATTAAAGTTATTCTATAAATAGAATATATTATATTTTATTATGCATAGTGTTGCGTAGTGTTTTGCATAGTGTTGCATAGTGTTTGCATAGTAAAATGTTTTTATATAAATAGAATATATGATATTTTATTTAAAAGATTTTGCTTTAAATATGAATAGTCAGATTAAAGTAAATCAATCTGAATAGTTTCATGGATTAATTACTATGCATTCTATTTTCCTATAAATAGAAGCTCATTCCTTTATTATTTTCTTACTTAATTCATTGAAACTACAGAGAGAGAAATTATAGAGAAGTTTATAGAGAGAAAATCTATAGAGAGAAAGAAGAAAAGTATTCTCGCTACTTCACTTTTCCAATATTAGGTTCTTCAAGGTAAGGGATATTATTTGTTGTATTCGTAAAAGTGTTCTTCTTTCTTAGTCATGAAGAGAACTTCATTATTCCATTCATTATTATTACATTGGAATAACTCAGTAAAAGTGCCATACCCTATACATAACTGTGTATCTGTGGCATACCCTATATTTGGTGAAATCCTTATATTATTTCATTCTTATTTATTCATTGGAATAACTCAGATATCTGTGAATACCCTATACTTGTTGATCTTCTTCATTATTACATTCTTTGTTATTACATTTGGAATATCACATCGTGTGTTTTACACCGGACACGGTTCCAATGTTTATTATTCGCATTTATTATTACATTTGGAATATCACATGCGTGTGTTTTACGGACACGGTTCCATTGTTTATTATTATTCAAAGCATTTATTATTCATTTGGATCATCTACCGATTGTGAATTTCACGACTGGTTCCGATTATTATTATTACATTGGAATAACTTTTCATGCGCAAGACAATCTGCGTCGTGGTGATTTCTTTTGTTATTCCATTCTTTATTATACCCAGTTGGTTAAAACTTTGACTTTATACTCCATGAAATTAGTAGAATATCCTTCGATATTTGCGTTTCATCCGAGATCTTTTCATGGAAATATTCTTACGATCATTCTTGAATTTTACTCTATAAAACAGTATCTTGTTGACAATTTGGACGTTAATAAATCCTAGAGAAATTAATTCTTGAACTTGTTTTATTGAATTCTTATATCATTGTCATCATCCTCATGTTTATATTATGTTGAAAGTTATCTTTGGCTTATGTGCATAGATGGCCAAGGATATTCATTAGTATCACGACCACGAATTATCTATGCAATACGGGCCAAGGATATTCATGTTTTCATCAATGATCATGATCATGCCAACAACTGTCCATCAATGCACTACGAGCCAATGGAGACTTTTACCACATCATTTATAACATTATGGTCATGATTATATCGAATAATCCCTGGTCATAATCATATCAATCAACAATTCATCTATGCACTACGGGCCAAAGATGACTTCCATAACAATATAAGCATGAGGATGATGACAATGATATAAAAATGCAATTAAATGAACGCAAATGAAAAATTTTAAAGATTTATAATTTAATTTATCCATAATTCAATAATGTCCAAATTGTCAATATGATACTGCTTTGTGGAGTAAAATTCAAAAATAATATTGTATGAAAAATAATTTGGACCGAAAAGAAATCAATTTTTGTCATGAATAGTAGCCCAATTGAATAGTAACCAAGTGAATAGTACCCCTTGAATAGTAATTTGAGAATAGTACCCCGTGAATAGTACTCCGGCATGAAAAAGTTAAAACTTATCAAGAATGCTCAGAATAATATTTCCATGAAAAGATATTGGATGAAGCGCAAATATCAAGGATATTCTATTTATTTCATGGAGTATAGAAGCTAAAATTTAACAAAATGAGTATAGAATTCAAAATCTTAAACGAAATAATATTACTTACATACTACAGAGTATGAAAGAAAAAATTATTTCATACGAATTCTGAACAAAAATAATATCTCTTACCTTAAAAAGGAGAGTATTCCAACTGGCATAGCGGGGATATTCTTGAAGAAAACTTAAACTGTTTTCAACGCTCAAAACATCCTAAAACTCGAAAGAAATACGCTCAATATTATAGAAGAAGAATTTTCTGATTCTGGTGTGATTTTCAATTCTAACTAAGCATCTTATTTATAGGAGAATGGAAAAGATACTATTTGAATTTTAGAATCACTTGATCGCTTACATTTGCTTAACTCACTCATGGCGAATCCCATGAACAAAAATAATTTTCTGATTTACTATACAAATTTTAAGACCCCGAATTTCATGAAATAAAAGTATTCAAGTTTTCTATTTAATAAATGGTTAAATTGATAAAAAGTTAAAGTTAAGGGTGATATATGAAATATTTTCAAAATACGCAAGTGGTTATAAAATACTTATTGTTGTCGGGGAATATTCGTTTGGTCGTGGAATATTCTTGTTGTCGGGAATATTAAATGCGACTGACAGTATGACCATTGTGGGCCCATAATGAGAATAACTATCGGATGAAGAAAAGGACAAGTTTGAATTTTTATAAATAGCGGCGTAATCGTTATCGTTAACACTATTGGAATACCCGGTGAGTAAAGTAAAAATGTCTGGCGTTGTTACACGAAGAGCGCACGGTGTTGCATAAAGATATTTTGAATTATTGATTCTTACGTGAAGGCCTTACTCAATAATTATTACAGTAAAAAATGTTCAATATTTTATTTATTGATTCAATAATTGTTGCGTTGATAGGTTATATTATTGTTGTTTCAATAATTGTCAATGCACAGTATTTCCCATTATCAGATCAATAATTCATATTATTTTAATAATATTATTAGATAGCATTATTGGCGATGTCTAGAAAGTTACATCAAGAAGAGGTTTGGTCACCTAATTAATTGGCTTGAGTGAGGAGAAATCCTTATCGAAAAGCCCCCTCTTTCCTGGGAACGACCTGGTTGTCATAATTGTGATTCTATAATATTATTTGTGAATAATTAATTATTGATTTATATGATAAGTAAATATTTATTTGATGTGGATACAAATGATGGATTTAATTATGTGGTTATAAATGAAGTGACTGCTGTGTAAATGGCAAGCCGAAAACGCGCATCTAGCCACCCTAAACGTCGATCCAAGTAACTTTTGTCCCAATTATTACAAAACACCATAAAACATGCATGAATAGACATAAACACTTAAAACATCTAAAAGATTAAGTTCAAATGCACTCAATTATGAGTATAAAACTCTCTCATCAAATACCCCCAAACTTAAACATTTGCTTGTCCTCAAGCAAAAACACAAAAGAACTAAAAATAAACAATGTGTTAATCATTTAATGCAACAAAAATACTCTTTCTCCTCATATACTCATATATCCCACATTCATTGTAAAAATATCATCATTATTATATAATATAATAAAATATTATTTTATCAGAAAAGATAAAATATCAATTTTTAACAATTGTCACTTTAAAAAATTTTCTCCATCTATATCCACATAAAATCAATATTTTCCTCATCATATAAATCAATAATTAATTATTCACAAATAATATTACAGAATCATAACAATCTGGCAACCGGTAGTTCCCTAAGAAAGAGGGCTTTCAATAAGAATTTCTCTCTTCTTGCCGCGCAATTAGGTGACCAAACATCTCCTTGAAGTAACTTTCTAGACATTGCCAATAATATTTTCTAATAATATTATTAGGATAATATGAATTATTGCTTTGATAATGGAAAATGTAGTGACAATTATTGAAACAACATGATAATATAAAATATGAACGCAACAATTATTGAATCAATAAAATAAAATAATGAACAGTAACTACTGTAATAATTATTGAGTAGAGCCTCCTTACGTAAGAATCAATAATTGGTGCAATACTGGTATCTTCTTGCAACAACGCGCTTTTCTTGTGTTTTAACCATACGGGTATTCCAACAAGATAATCGGTAATAAGCTGTAGATTATTTATAAACAACTTATACTTGTCGTTTTCTTCATCCAATCGCTTTCTGTTATGGGGCCCACACAAGGCTGCGCCATCGTGCGAATATTCCCCGACAACAATGAATATTTTATAACCGCTTGCTTATTTAAAATATTTGCGCATTTTACCCACAACTAATCACATTAATTAAATCAACCCTTACTATTTTAAAATAATAAATAGAGGAAATTTAATTTTATTTATAATAAGTTGGGGTCTTACAACCTCCTCTCCTTATGAAATTTCATCCTCGAAATTGACGTACGTACCTGGTGTTTCGAAAAGATGAGGATACCTCGCTTTCATTTCCGTTTCCAAATCCCAGGTCATTTCCTCAATAGCATGGTTCCTCCACAAAACTTTAACTTGTGGTATAACCTTTGTGCGTAGGACATGCTCCTTTAGATCTTGACTGGTACTTTCTCGTACGTTAAATCTTCGGTTATCTCATCTGATTCTAACTCAATAATGTGGTTCGGGTCGTCCACATATTTACGTAACATCGATAAGTGAAAAATGTTATGAACACACAACATACTTGGAGGTAACGCGAGTCTATAGGCCACATTTCCTACTCGGTCAAGAATTTGAAATGGACCAATAAATCGTGGATTGAGTTTTTCTCTCTTCCCAAATCTTGTAATTCCCTTCCATGGAGCCACACGCAACAATACATGATCCCCAATACTAAATTCCACGTCCTTTCGATGAAGATCCGCATAACTTTTTTCGATAGATCGCGTTGGTTTGTATACATTGTCGAATCGTTTGGATCTTCTCTGTAGTCATTCGTACCAACTCTGGTCCCAACAACATTGCTTCTCCTACCTCATCTCAACATACTGGAGAGCGACACTTTCGTCCATATAATGCTTCAAATGGAGCCACACCTATACTTGCCTGATAACTGTTGTTGTAGGAGAATTCCACCAATGGTAAATACTTATCCCAAACCGCCTTTGAAGTCTAGGACACGAGTCTTAATAGATCTTCAAGAGTTTGAATAGTCCTCTCTCGATTGTCCATCCGTTTGAGAATGGTATCGCTAGAACTAAATCGAATGTCCCCATAGCTTTTTTGCAAGCTAACCCAAAATCTTGAAGTAAATCTTGGGTCACGATCCGAAACTATGGATCTTGGCATGCCATGCAACCTCACAATCTCATTCACGTACATACTAGCAAGACGTTCAAGGGAATAAGTCTCCGTGATCAAGAAGAAATGGGCAGACTTGGTTAATCTATCAACAATAACCCAAATCGCATTTATTCCTTGAGAAACAGTGGGAAGACCCATAACGAAATCCATGGTAATGTGTTCCCACTTCCATTTCAAAATCTCAAGTGGTTGCAACGGACCCTTAGATACTTGATGCTCCGCCTTTACACGTTGACAAGATAAACACCTCGATATAAACTTCGCGATCTCTCTCTTAATATTGTTCCACCAAAATGTATGTAGAAGATCACGATACATTTTGGTACTTCTAGGATGGATTGCAAACGGTGTGTTGTGTGCCTCCATCATTATTTTATGCTTCAATTCAGAATCGTTAGGAACACAAAGTCTGGAGTGGACTCGAAGTATTCATTCTTCATCGATTCTTACTTCTGGAATAGTACCTTCTTGTACTTTCTTCTTCATACGCATCAGCTCCGGATCTGTGGCTTGAGCAACTTTAACTTTTTCGATTAAAGTTGGTTCTATACGTATACTTGACATCATCGTACTCGTTCCTGCATATAATCTTCTACTCAACGCGTCAGCTACCACGTTCGCTTTTCGAGGATGGTATTGAATAGTGTGGTCGTAATCTTTTCACGGCTCGAGCAACGTCGTTCTTGCCGCGTGTTGAGTTCTTTTTAGTGAAGAAATATTTGAGGCTTTTATGGTGCGAATATATCTCCACTTTCTCCCCATATAGATAGTGCCTCCGGATCTTTTAGCGCGAAAATGGCTGGCGCTAACTCTAGATCATGAGTAGGATAATTCCTCTCATATTCTTTAAGTTGTCGTGAGGCATAGGCTATGACTTTCCCACGTTGCATGAGAACACATCCTCACCCTTTGCCTGAAGCATCGCTGTAGATAACAAATCCATCTGAACCAGATGGTATTGTCAAAACAGGTTCCGAAATGAGTCTCCTCTTGAGATCTTCGAAGCTCTTCCCACATTCCTTGCTCCATTCGAATTTTGTATCTCTACAAGTCATCTGCGTTAATGGAATAGCGATTTGAGAATATCCTTCAACGAATCTCCGATAATAACCAACTAAGCCTACAAAGCTACATATTTCGATTACCGACTTAGGTTGCTCTCAATTGTGACTCATATCCCAACCTTGGATAGCAAGTCACAATGACACCTATCAGTTTACTATCGCACGAATATGGCATCCCCTACGGAGAGTTTAGCTTCGGTGCATTCCACAAAAGAAGTCACCAGATAGAGGCTCGATTATCAACTTCTATAGTTAGGTTTTTAACTCCTGAAGTTCAATAGGAGCCATTCGATATGAGATTTTAGAAATGGGTTTTGTACCGGGTTCAAAGTCGATACAACAGAAATATCATTCAAATCTAATGTATTTTTGTTCAAGTCCATAACATGGCTAAGAAAGCTTGACATCTGTTTTTCAATAAACGAATGACTTTACGGCTTGATATGAAAGAGTTTGACTTCAATGGTTTGGTTGCTTAAATTTGAATAACAGGTTGCTTAGGAATATAAAAACTAACAACCTTACAAAAGCAATCACTTTGGCATGATGAGTAGTTAACCAATTAATCCTTAAAATCACATCAAAAACAAGTATCTTTAAAGAGATAAGGTCAACAGGTAATGTGATGGTGCCAACTTGGATCAAACAAGATTTATAAACAGTGGATGTAACGAATGTTTCTCCTAACGGAGTTTCAACAGATAAGTCAAAGTCTAATTTTCTCCGGAGTCAAGTTTAAACGTTGAGTATAAGCAGGAGAAATAAATGAATGGGTAGAACCGGTATCTAATAAGGTATAAACTTCGCAAGAATTTATAATTAACTAACCCGTGATAACCGTTCGGGTTCTCATGATTCTGACCAAGGCCACGACAAACGCTCTTCCAGAACCGTTGACTTTGACTTTTCTGGGACAGCCTTTTAAGTCACCATCCTCGCTGGACTTGGTTTCACTACAGTGCAATCTCGAGCGATATGCCCTTCCTTTCCATAATTATAATATACCTTAAAGCTGCCCAGGCGGTTTAATGATGATATCTCCTTTTCGTACTTATAGCATATAACCGAAATTGGTCGCGTTCTCCTCCTTTGGAACCGGTTATTCTTTGGTGCCGACGTCTTCACATTGTCATTGTTGAATCTCCTCTTTTTAAAATCTCCCCAGGCTCGCTTCTTTCTATTTTCATGGCTACGATTACCACTAGAGTGGTTGTCGCTTCTTGTCAGTATTTTTCTTTCTCATTTGGTTATCGTTGTTTCGATATTTGTTGTCACCGCAGTATGATCTGGTTGTGGTCCTCGAGTTGGCCGTACTCGTTATCTCGCTCTAATAATTAAGCCACATTGACAACATCCGAATAGAGAAAAATTTATGAGAAATGAGATCTTGGCGTATCTTAGGGTTTGAACCTCTCGAAACATCCGCGTCATACGTTCCTCATTCTCCACCAAATGAGGTGCAAACTCGGATAACTCTGCGAACTTCACCTCGTCTTTGGGACACCGTCATGTTATTACGCTTTCTAGTCTAATAAACTCTACCTCCTTTATATGAGCGAATACTTTCGTGAAAGTACTTGTCATTGAGCAGTTTCTAAATGTCTCCCGAGGCATGCCGAGTGTGGTATTTGGATGGGTACGCTTCACAGAATTCCACCAGTAATCTGCCTCGCCATGGAACATAAAGGTGGCGAATGGAACCTTCTGTTCCTCCGTGCATCCCAAGACATCGAATATCTTGGTAATTTGTTTTAACCCACGTCTCTGCCTTGATCGGATCTGGCTTTCCAATAAATTTTGGTGGTCCCAACTCTTTGAACTTATTGGCTGTGACAAACCGTGAATTGTTATCATTTCCTCCTGTATTTTGAACACAAGTCTCCCTCGTCTGATTTTGCATGAACTGCAAAAAGCTTCTAAACATCCCATCGTTCATCATACGCTTTTTCGGTGGTGTTGTTCGCGGGAGGAACATTGCCACTGTTGCAGCGTTCTCCTCGTTGGTGAGCACGAGTCTCTCCACGGTCTCATTTACTCCATCATTAACATTCTCAATCGACATTCTCAAAATCGCCTTATAAAACAAGGGTTAATTTAACAAATTAACATATCACATAATACCCCCCTATATTATATGAGCCAGGCCAACAAATAAGCTTAGGTAAGACACTACTAGCGAAGGATTTACTCTCTCTCCCTCCTAGTTCTATTCTTGATCTCGCTTGGAGATCATATCCCTAAGCTCGATACCAATTGTGGACGCCCCCAAAATAGGTATACAACACCCATTCGAAGTGCGCCAAATACATGGTTTGAAACAACTACAACTTTATTAATACAACATAAAAACTGTGAGTTTAAATACAAATTTTGTCATCTAGACAATATCCACACTCAAATAAGTCATTATTACAATTATTAATACACTATTTTACTACAGAATAGTGAGGACTACTAGAACCACTTCTAGAACCATCATTCCACACCCATTAAGTACTATTACATTCTCGCCTCCCGAGAAGAAAAATAGAACAACAAGGAAAAGGGTGAGCTCAACTAGCCCGGTAAAGAACATTATGACTAAGATAATATAAAACAAATTATCATTAGTCCTCAACAGGAAAAATCTAATAGAATACAATATAGACAATAAGTTTGAAATCAATATTCAGCAATGAAATAATAATTCATTAGAAGAGTTAAGTAGAGAATGAAATCTACTATCTTCTATATATGAATTTAAAAGTTCATCGTCTATCTTTTATCCCCGTAACATTAATCAATATATAATCGAAATCAAATATTCATCTTTGCTACTATCTGTGCCAAAGATATTCATCGATTAGTCGTGTTCATCTAAAACACTGTTCATCTTTTGCACTACGGGCCAAAGATATTCATCAAAAATCATTCATCTTTTACTACGGGCCAAAGATATTGGTTAGATCATCATTTAGGGTGAGAATAATGAAAAATATTTTAAAGAAAAGCGAATCCGGTGAAAACAAAAGAACAAATATTAAGGATTGCACTTTAAATAATCAAGTTCAAAAATACTTCATAAATAACCGAGTGGAGTAAACTTCAAGAATGATCAAAACATGGATATAATCAAAGCTAGTATCCATAATAGATATTTTGGACGAAAAACAAAATTTAATTTTTCTATGAATAATGTCGATTCGTGAATAAGATCTAGTATCACGTGAATAGTCTTTGTATATCGTGAATAAGTAACTCAAACACTAAAAGATAGAGATTTCACAAAAAATCATTATGCTTCGTGAATAGTACTCGTGAATAGTAATTCGTGAATAAGTAACTCATGAATAGTAACCCAGAGCATGAAAAAGTTTCAAATTTGATAAAAAGTTCCAAACCAATATTTTCAAGATAATGATATCAAGAAATAATATTACTTACTTAAGAAAAATAACATCCCATACCTCGAAAGAATAGTACTTACAATTTGGAATACTAGGTATAGTGTCTTTGAAAGGAACTTGCAATCAGATAGCAACACTCAAAGTATCAAAATACTCACAAGAATACACTCGATATATCGAGAGAAATAGAGAAAACTTCAGTTTACGGTGTGATTTTCAATTCTAACCTAAGCACCCTATTTATAGGAAAATTATAAGACCCCAACTTATTATTAATGAAATTTAATTTTCTATTTATTATTTTGAAATAGTAAGGGTTGATTTGATTAATGTGGATAGTTAGGGGTAAAATACGCAAATATTTCAAAATAAGCAAGTGGTTATAAAATATTCATTGTTTCGGGGAATATTCGTTTGGTCGTGGAATATTAAATCGCTTGGGAATATTAAATGCGACGACGCAGTATGCCCATGTGTGGGCCCCATGTGAAAGCGATTGGATGAAGAAAACGACAAATATAAGTTGTTTAAAATAATAACACAGTAGTTATTATACACATTAATCTTGTTAAAATACTTTTGTGGTTAAAACACAAGAAGATAGCACGCAGTATTGCACCAATTATTGATTCTTACGTAGAAGGCACTTTACTCAATAATGGTTACGATGAATTCTTATTCGAAGATTTTATTTTATTGATTTAATAATTCTTTGCGTTGATATTTTATATCTTTCATTGTTTCAATAATTGTCATTACACGGTATTTTTCATTATCGAAGCAATAATTCATATTATCCGAATAATATTATTAGATAACATTATTGGCAATGTCTAGAAAGTTACATCTCAAGGAGAGGTTTGGTCACTTAATTGCGGCCAAGAAGGAGAAATTCTTATTGGAAAACCCCTCTTTCAGGAGGCGCACGGTTGTCAATATTGTGATTCGTAATATTATTTATGAATAATTAATTATTGATTCATATGATGAGGAAAATATTGATTTTATGTGGATATAAATGGAAAAAAAAATTTAATGTGACAATTGTTGAAAATTGAAATTTTATCTTTTCTCGATAAAATAATTATTTAAATATATTATTATATTTTAATAATATAATAATGGTGATAATTTTACAACGAATGTGGGATATATGAGTATCTGAGGAGGAAGAGTATTTTTCTTGCAATAAATGTTTAAAACAGGTTAAACATGCTGGTGGACCCCATTTATTGATCGAAATTTGATTATACTTTGTAAAATCGCCTCGTTTGTGGATTTGGTCAATTTTGTTTGGAATTTGGAAAAACTTTCTTACGCAAAGTTGTAGAGAATTGAATTTCCTATAAAAATTCGTGAGTTTGAATTTTCTGACAAAAGGGCTATTTATTGTGAATTATTGAAGTTCCGGAGTTCTGAAATAATTGATTTTTGGAAGTTTTAATTGTTTAAAATAACAAAAACGTTTTTGTGGTTGGTTGGTAGGCACATGTGTTGCAAAATATGCTGAAATCAGAATTTCCAAGTTTGCGTATGATTTATATAAATTTATTAATATTTTATTAAATTTTCTGCTTTGGTGTTCTAAGCATTTTCCTATAAATAGGGTGCTTAGGTTAGAATTGAAAATCACACCAGAAACTGAAGTTTTCTCTCTCTATATTATCGAGCGTATTCTTGTGAGTATTTTGAGTATACTTTGAGTATTGCTATACATTGCAAGTTCAAGTTATAGCCTATATATCTTGTGTTCAAATTTAGAAGTCTTGATCTTTCGAGGTAAGGATGTTATTTTCTTCAAATGATATTATTTCTTCAATATCATTATCTTTGAAATATTGGTTGGAAATATTTATCAAATTTGGAACTTTTTCATGCTTCTGAGTTACTTATTCATGAGTTACTATTCACGAGTTACTTATTCACGCAGTACTATTCACGGCGTGATGATGTTTTTGGGAAATTTCTATCTTTTGGTGTCTGAGTTACTATTCACGATACGACATTATTCACGATACTCTGGCATTATTCATCGAAAAATGAAATTTCTTCTTTTTGTCCAAAATATCTATTCGGATACTAGCTTTGATTGTATCCATGTTTTGATCATTCTTGAATTTTACACCACTATGATTATTTTTGAGGTATTTTGGGCGTGGATAAAACAAAGTACTAATCCTTAATCCTTAATCCTTGTCATTTTGTTTCTTTGGATTCGTTTCTTTAAAATATTTTCATCATCCTCGGTCTTAAATGATGATATTATGGAATATCTTTGGCTTTTAGTAGTGCAAAGATGAATGATTTCGATGAATATCTTTGGCCCGTAGTGCAAAGATGAGCAGGTGTTTAGATGAACATGACTAAATGATGAATATGTTTGGCCTATAGTGCAAAGATGAATATTTGATTCCAGATGTATATTGATTGATGTTACAGGGATAAAAGATAGACGATGAAATTTTAAATTTATACATAGAAGATAGTAGTTTGCATTCTCTACTTAACTCTTCTAATGAATTATTATTTTCACTGCGAATATTGATTTAAAACTTGTTGTCTATTGTATTCTATTAGAATTTTTTTCCCTGTTGAAGACTAATGATAATTTGTTGTATATTATCTTAGTCATAATATTCTTTACTTGGGCTAGTTGAGCTCACCCTTTTCCTTTTTGTTCCATTTTTCTTCTCTCGTGAGGCGAGAATATAAGCGAAATAGGTGGGGTATGGAATGAAGGTTCTAGAGAGAGTTGTTTAGTAGTCCTCACCATTTTTGTAAAATAATGTATCAATAAATATGATGAGGATTTATTTGAGTATAGATATTGTCTAGAAGATAATATTTGTATTCAAACTCACGCTTTTCTTGTTGTAATAATAAAGTTGTAGTTGTTTTTTTGTACCATGTATTGACAACTTTCGGAATGGGTGATGTATACCTATTTTGGGGCGCCACAGTTGATATCGAGCTTAGGGATATGATCTGGCATGAGATCGGGGAATAGAACTAGGTGGGGAGAGACGAGTAAATCCTTCGCTAGTGTGTCCTACCTAAGCTTATTTGTTAGTTGGTCAAGATATAGGGATATTATGTGATATATTGATTTCTTAATTAACCCTTGTTTATATACGAAGATTTGAGAATGTTGACTAAGAATATTAACAATGGAAATGAGAGGCCGTGGAGGCCTTTGTACTCACCAACGAGGAGAACGTGCAACAGTGGTGGCAATGTTCCTCCCGTGAACAACACCACTCGAGTAGATGATGAACGAGGGATGTTTAGAAGCTTTTTGTAGTTCATGCAAAATCGACGAGGAGACTCGTGTTCAAAATCTGAGGAGAAATGATAGCAATTCACGGGTTGTCACAAACCAAGATTCAAAGAGTTGGGACCACGAATTTAAGGAAAAGCAGATTCAATCATGGCGGAAACATCGGTCAAGCAAATTACCAAGATATTCGATGTCTTGGGATGCACGGAGAACAGAAGGTTCCATTCGCCACCTTTATGTTCCGTGGCGAAGCGGAGATCATTGGTGGGAGATCGTGAAGCGCACTCCATCCACCAAGACTCAAAGATGTCTTGGGAGACATTTTAGAAACTATTTAATGACAAATACTTTCACGAAAGTGTTCATCATATGAAGGAAGTGGAGTTCATCGATTAGAGCAAAACAACATGGCGGTGTCTCGAAGACGAGGCAAAGTTTGTAGAGTTATCCAGTTTGCACCTCATTTGGTGGAGAATGAGAGCGTATGACGCGGATGTTTCTTAGAGGTTTGAAATCCCAGACACGCCAAAGATCTCATTTCTCATAAATTTTCTCTCTATTCGGGATGTTGTAAACAGGGCCCAATTATTAGAGCGAGATAACGAGTATAAATAATCTGAGGACCACATCCAGGATCATCTAGGAGATGGTAGTCAACAAAACAATGATAACCAATGGAGAAAGAAAAGACGGACAAAAATGGTAACCACTCTGGTGGTAATCATGGCCATGAAAATAGAAGAAAGCGAGTCGGGAGGAGATTTTAAAAGAGGATATTTAACAACGACCATGTAAAAACGCAGCAGTCTGCGTGCAACAACCGGTTCTAAGGGAGGAGAACGACCACCCATTATATGCTACAAATGCGAAAAGAGAAACATATCACCAAACCGCCCCACAACAGTTCAAGGTATGTTATAATTGTGGAAAGGAAGGACATATCGCTTCGAGATCAGACAAGAGAGAAACCTAGTTCAAATGAGGGACGGTGACTCAAAAGATCGTCCCAAAAAAGTCAAAGTCAACGATTCCGGAAGAGCGTTTGTTGTGGATGGTCAAAATGCGAGGAACCCAAACGAGGTGATCACGGGTAAGCTATTTATAAATTCTTGCGAAGTTTATACCTTACTTGATAACAGGGTCTTACCCATTCATTTATCTCTCCGCATGTGCTTAACGTTTAAACTTGACACAGGAGAAATTAGACTTTGACCTATCTGTGGAAACTCCGTTAGAGAAACTTTCATCACATCCATCGCTTATAAATCTTGTTTGATTCAAGTTGGCACCATCACCTTACCCATTGACCTTATCTCTTTAAAGATACTTGCTTTTGATGTGATTTTAGGGATTGATTGGTTAACTACTCATCATGCCAAAATTGATTGTTTTCGTAAGGTTGTTAGTTTTCATATTCCTAACCAACTTTGTTGTATTTAATTCAAGCAACTAAACCATTAAAATCAATCACGTCATATCTAATCATAAAGCTATTCGTTTATTGAAAAACGGATGTCAAGCTTTCTTAGCCCATGTTATGGATTTGAATAAAGACACGTCAAATTTGAATAATATTCTATTGTTATTGACTTTTCCCGACGTATTTCTGAAGAACTTCCCTGCCTACCCCGTAACGTGAAGTTGAATTCTTTATTGATCTTGAACTGGTACAAAGCCCATTTCTAAAACCCCATATCGAATGGCTCCTATTGAACTTCAGGAGTTAAAGGTCCAACTACTGAGGAATTGTTGGACATCGGTTTCATTCGCCCTAGTACATCTCTTTGGGGTGCTCTGTTTTATTCGTAAAGAAGAAAGGCGGGAGTATACGACTTTGTATTGACTATCGGGAATTGTACCATGTCACCATCAAGAATAGGTATCCTCTACTTCGTATTGATGACTTGTTTGACCGATTTGCAAGGGCACAATTCTTTTTAAAAATCGATCTTCGATTCGGATATCAAATTTGAAGATTAGGCGAGGATATTCCAAAGACTACCTTTAGAACTCGACGGGCATTATGAATTCTTAGTCATGTCTTTCGGATTGACTAATGCTCCTGCTGGCTTTCATGGATATGATGAACCGAGTATTCAAGGAATATTTGGATCGGATTTGTTGTTGTCTTTATTGATGACATCCTCATATATTCCAAAAGTCGTGAAGATCATGAGCACCATTTGAAAGTCGGTACTCCAAAGGCTTCGTGAAAACAAACTATATGCCAAATTGAAGAAACGCGAGTTCGGCTCGAGGAAGTAGCATTTCTTTGGGCACGTCAGTGTCAAAATATGGAAGGATACAAAATTCGTGGAAGGGTTTTCTCGAATTGCTACTCCATTAACCCAAATTTAACTTCGGAAGGATACAAAATTCGTTTGGAGCGAAGAATGCAAGAAGAGTTTCCAAGAGCTTAAGAGGAGACTTATTTGAGACTGTTTTAACAATACCATCCGGTTCGGATGGATTTGTTATCTGATGATGCTTGAGGCAAAGGGTTAGGATGTGTTCTCATGCAACGTGGGAAAGTCATAGCCTATGCCTCGCGACAACTTAAAGAGTATGAGAGGAATTATCCTACCATGATCTAGAGTTAGTAGCAAATCGTTTTCGCTTAAAGATATGGAGGCACTATCTATATGGGGAGAAAGTGGAGATATATTCAGACCATAAAAGCCTTAAATATTTCTTCACTCAAAAAGAACTCAACACGCGGCAATGACGTTGGCTCGAGCTATTGAAAGACTACGACCACACTATTCAATACCATCCCGAAAAGCGAACGTGGTAAATGACGCGTTGAGTAGAAGATCATATCGCGGGGAATGAGTGCGATGATGTCAGTATATACATAGAGCCAACTTTAATAGAAAAAGTTAAGGTTGCTTTCGAGCCACCAGGCCGGGCGTCATGCGTATGAAGAAGAAAGTACAAGAAGGAGCTATTCCTAGGGCGAGAATTGATGAAGAAGGAATACTTGAGTCCACTCTAGACTTTGTGTCCCTAACGACTCGATTTGAAGTACAAGATTATGATGGAGGCACACAATACACCATTTGCAATCCATCCTGGAAGTACCAAAATGTATCATGATCTTTGACATACATTTTGGTGGAACAATATGAAGAGAGAGATTGCAAAGTTTATCTTGATGTGTTTAACTTGTCAATGTGTAAAGGCAGAACATCTAGTACCTAAGGGTCCGTTGCAACCACTTGATATTCGAAATGGAAGTAGGAACACATTACCATGGATTTCGTTATTTGGGTCTTCCTACGGTTTCTCAAGGCATCAATGCTATTTGGGTTATTGTTGATAGATTAACCAAGTCTCGCTCATTTCTTGTCGACACGGAGACTTATTCCTTGAACGTCTTGCTAGTATATACGCGTGAATGAGATTGTGAGGTTGCATGGCATGCCTCAGTATCCATAGTTTGGATCGTGACCCAAGATTCACTTCAAGATTTTGGGTTAGCTTGCAAAAAGCTATGGCCACTTGATTTACGATCTGGGATTCGCATACCATCCTCAAACGGACGGACAATCGAAGGACTATTCAAACTCTTGAAGATTTATTAAGACTCGTGTCCTGACTTCAAGGACAGTTGGGATAAGTATTTACCATTGGTGGAATTCTCCTACAACAACAGCTTATCGAAGCAAGTATAGGTGTGGCTCCATTTGAAGCATTATATGGACGAAAGTGTCGCTCTCCAAATATGTTGGGACGAGGTGGGTGAAGCAACATTGTTGGGACCCGAGTTAATACGTATGACTACGAAAAAGATCCAAATGATTCGACAACGTATATAAGCGGCGGGAAGATCGACAAAAGAGTTATCGCGGATCTTCATCGAAAGGACGTGGAATTTAGTATAGGGGATCATGTATTGTTGCGAGTTGCTCCATGGAAGGAGTTACAAGATTTGGGAGAGAAGAAGAAAGTTCAATCCACGATTTATTGGTCCATTTCAAATTCTTGACCGAGTAGGAAATGTAGCCTATAGACTCGCGTTACCTCAAAGTATGTCTCGTGTTCATAATGTGTTTCACATATCGTACTTCGTAAATATGTGAAAAGACCGAACCACGTTATAGAGTTAGAACCGGACGAGATAGCCAAGACTTAACGTATGAGGATGTCCTACGCAAGAAAGGTCATGAATTTTCGAAAGTAGTATGCATACACAAGCCAATCATGTTTGATGATAAAGCATATACTTTGTAATAATCTTATTCATTTATTAATAAAAAGTATTAATTTATTAAAGGCTTTTAATTATCTACATGATGTCGTTTTATAATATGTGATAAACCCATAGTTTTAAGCAATGCTTTTAGAATAATGATGATGATCATTCTAATGAGATCTAAATTCTTAGAAAGCTTAAAACTAAAATAGTTCCCAATCATTGGATTACTAAATTGGGGATTAGTGAATCCGGATAGATTGGTACACATACGTTGCGCTTACTCATCGATGAGGATGATTGATCTCATGATCATTTGTGTGGAGACACTAAAGCAAGTATGTAGGTGCTTATTAGAGAATAAGTTCACCGAACGTGGCTCGCTAAGGAATACCTAATGGAGTTTTATTTGCTCGTCAATAGGAATTTCAGAGTGATAGTAAAGACAAGTAATCCTTGGACTTGAGATCATCATAAGATCTTGTGTATGATGAGTTATACTTTGACTTATTCCTTAAGACCCTTAGGGTATATCAAAGGGTATGCTTGGGTATAATAAGTTGTATATGGAGATAATGTATGATCAATAAAGAATCTACCACTTCTAATAAAAGAAGAGAAATGTCCTATGTGATTCGATAAATGACAACCCAAAGAGTCCTTGGTTAAGGCGTAATGAAATTAGAAAGGAGTTTCTAATTTGCATTATTTGGAGTTGTGCATTTAAGGATCGAAATACATATAATTAAATAAAATAAGACTTGACAAAGAATTCCATGCCTTATATTTAATTGGGACATCAGATGGTGGAAGGATTGAATTGCATTTTCAGAACTATTTACTCAAAGGTTCTTTAATGATTAATGTTGAAATCTATATTATCCGGAAAGTCGTTGATCGCTAGGAGGCTTATCCCTATCAGTAGAATAATATATTTATTTAAATAAATTAATTGTTTAATTTATTTATTTAAATAAGATTAGAATTGTTTCTAATTGATTTATTCACAACCTGGTTTAATATGGAGAACCTAAAGGGTCACACCATAAAAGGAAGAATAATTATTTAAGAAGTTAATGGCATAATCGTAATAATATGTTATGTATATTTAATTTAATCTATGGTGATAGAATAAATTAAATAGCTTAATATTTATTATTTAATATTTTAGAAATATTAAATATAAATTAATAAGAGGAGTCTTATTAATATTATTACAATTATTATTATTTTAATTTCTAAAAGAGTTTAGGAATTAATTTAATATAAGTACTCTCATTTATTCCTAATTGGATTAGGAAGGAAAATTAGTTAAAGGAGTTTAATTAATTATCCCTAATAAGATTAGGGAGCTTAATTAATTAAAAGGATTTAATTAATTAAATAAAACCCAATTCCTTAATTGTTAAGGTGGGTTGCCCACATCTATAAATAAGAGGAGTCTTATTATGGGTTGTGGGGGGTTGTTGATTTTTCAACATACGTGATAATTCCAATTTGTTGGGAGAGTACACCTTTTTCTATAGAGATAGAAAACTAGGGTTTGAGCCAAATACCCATCTTCTTGAATTTTCTTCTTCCTGGTGGATCACCCCAGAGGCCAAACATTTGGGTGGCTAACGTTGATCAAAGGAAGGAACCAAACCCGGTGGATTCAAGTTGAACGCGAAAAGGATTGGAGGTGAACTTGTACTCGAGGAAGCTCGATCTTCAAGGGTATGATTTTATTCTTTATCTTTTCGCTTAATTAATAATTGTGCATAAAGGGTGATCCGTATATGGTTTGTAAAATTTTTTAAACTCGATTTTACACGCTTCGCTTTTTGATGCAATTTGATCAAGGCTTTTCATGAATATTACAAACCAACAAGTGGCATCGAGCCAAACCTTTATGCAAATTATTAATTGTTTGATTTGATATGTATATTGATATGTATTTAGAACAATTTAATTGGGCATAATTTTATCAGATAAAATTTATTTAAAAAAAAAAAAAAAAATAAAATGGCAAATTGCTTTTAAAACCATGATTTCCGTGTTTCATGGTAATTTGGTTGATTACACAGTTTTTTGTGCCATAAAAAAAAAAGAGGGAAATCATTTGTGAGAATCATTATTTGGATTAAATGAGGAAATAAGCATGTTATCACGTGGGTAATCAATATATTATATATTATATAAAAAATAAGGAGCATTATTATTTTTTTTGGTAGCCCATATATTTTTATATTTTAAGGAAGTAGAGCTTGAATATAATATAAAACAAATATAAATATATATATATATATATATATATATATATATAGTTATATATATATATATATATATATATATATATATATATATATATATATATATATTCTTATATTATTATATAATTAAAATAAAAGTTTATTTTAATATTAAAATATAAAGTTTTATTTTAATTTTAATAATTTTATAATTAAAATAAAAAGGTTTATTTTAATCTTAAAATAAAAGGTTTATTTTAATATTAAAATAAAAGATTTATTTTAATTAGGATTCCATGATAACTAATTGGAGTTGAAATTGGATTTTATTTTTCTAAAATAAAGGAGTTTATTTGTGAATGAAATTGGAAGTAAATCCATCTTTCCTTAAATAAAGGAGTTTGTTTAGATATGAAATAAGATTTCATATTATTCAAAATAAAGGAGTTTATTTGTGAATAGGAAAGAGAATCCTAATTTCCTTAAATAAAGGAGTTTATTTAGATATGAAATAAGATTTCATATTATTCAAAATAAAAGAGTTTATTTGTGAATAGGAAAGAGAATCCATGTTTCCTTAAATAAAGGAGTTTATTTAAATATGAAATAAGATTTCATATTATTCAAAATAAAAGAGTTTATTTGTGAATAGGAAAAAGATAATCCGTGTTTCCTTTAATAAAATTTTTTTTTTATATATGGAATTGGATTCCATAATTAATTAAAATAAAGGAGTTTATTTTGATTAAAATTTTGATTAAAATAAAATAGTTTATTTTATTCAAAATTGGATAAATTAAAATAAAATAGTTTTATTTTGATTTAAATTTGGATTAAAATAAAGGAGTTTATTTTGATTCAAAAATAGATTTTATACTAACTAAATTTGCCCATTAAATGATATCATATATATATATTAAATGTTTATTATTCATAAGATGAATGTTATTTATCGATGCATATGGTGATGTGTATGATAATAAATGGGATTGATTATGGACTATCGACCAATATGATTGGATTTTATTTTAGTTGGATGCATGAATGTATGGGTTTTATTAAATGGGGTCTCACAGAGACTCGCCTTCTCTAATTTTTCTTAATGTAAATTCTATCTCCTCCTATGTACTTCCCTCGATCACGATCAAGGTTTCTATTTATTTTAAAATAGTTTTGTAATAGGAATAATTAGAATTATTTTGAAAAATTGGAGATCAAGGAGCAAGGAGCGCTTGAAGACCCGCTTTGTAATGGAGCCCAAGTTTAAATGTAATAGTTATATTTAAATATTATTTTCGCACCCTTAGAGTTTTGACCTTTTGGTTCACTTGGTGGCTCTAGTGAACCAAACTAGAATAAAAGTCCATAATCAATCCGTAGAATATAGTATTCTATATGTGCATGCTTATACTATATATATTATATATTATGCAAACATGCTTCGCATGTTCATTAATACGACGCGTATTTTTATATATATATATGCATGTAATGCGCTTAAACAAGATGAGACAAATTAATAACAAACCCCTCAATTTTTTATATTAAGTCCTAAGCTGCTCAAAGATATTTGGAATATCGAACGTCGCTTTCTAGCATGATAAAATTAATAGAGTATTAAATATTTAATATGAGTTTGTTGTGTCACCACAAGGCAAGTATTAAGTATTTAAGATGTTAATTTATCACATTTGATGCTTATAAAAAAAATTGAACAATATTGTTTTGTTGTGTCACCACAAGGATGATATTTTTCTTTTTGAATATATGGAGTGCTAGGTTGGACTTAACTTGGATAATTTTGATTCGGATGTGCCACCACTGATCAAAATAATCTAAGAGGCAAAAAAAAAGGAGTCAGATAGTTGATGTAATTGACAAAAGTTGTCTACCTATTTATTTATATATAGTTTGTTGTGTCACCACAAGGCTATATACATTTGAAATGGGATCCTTATTCTCACTAGCAAATCTTTAATTAGATTTTATTTAACTATATAAGTGAGGGTAATATAGTTTGAAAAAAATAGTGGGAGATACCAATTTAAAACAAGACCTAATTTATTTTGGTAATTAATAAAAGAATGTATGTTAAAATGTTGTTAATTACAAATTCATTTACTGTAATTTTACAATGTCTAAAATTACTATCACCGCAAAGCATATTAGATGCTAAATTAATCCGAATCAATTAAACGGATTGGTTAAGGAAATTGAGAATAGTTCTCATAGTTTAAAAAGCTATCTTATGTCCTTAATACGCCTTATCCTCGCAATGGTTGCGCATAATGCCTCCGAGGAAGAGATTGCTACTTTTAGAAAGTGGCAAGATGATGATGCCTGATTGGCTCAATGCATCATGCTCAGATCCACGAGAGTAAGCTTCAAAACACAAGATGAAACTATGGATGCTCCTACTATATTCCCGCACATCAAGTAGTTGATGGTGAGGAAAGTAGGACCGATAGATATCGATATCTAAGGAGCTCTTCCGATCTAGAATGGCCAATGGCACTATAAGATGCAGATAAAAAGTTCTTAACATAATCAATTTGATTGATCAATTAGGACAACCGGTTTTGTCATGGATGGAGAGTTGAGCCAAGATTTGATCTTGCACTCACTCCCGGACTCCTTTCACAATTGTTGTGAATTTTTCATATAAACAAGCTAGATATCGCCTTTCACCGATTTGCTTAAATGTTGAAAAATGTTGAGAGTCACTTTCCAACCAAGAAAGATCAAGTCTTACCGGTATGGGCCAAAGGATCTTCCAAAAGAAGAACGATTCAAAGAAGGTAAATAGAAAGGCATAAACAAAGGATAATAAGAACAAAATCGACATGGATAGCAAAGGAGTTTGCTTCCACCGCAATAAGCCTCGACACCGGAAAGAAATCATGAGAAGTATCTTGCAGAGGCTAACCAAAGAAGCTTAGTGAAGTTTTTACATAATACGCTTTTTGTTCATGATTGAAATAAATTTTTCTTTAAGTCAAGGTTCTACTTGGGTATTGGATACCGATTTTGGTTATCATAAATATAGATTTATGAAGGACCAAGCAGTAAGTAGAAAGCTAAACAAATATAAGTAATCCTATGTGTGGAAAATGAACAAAGGTTGTCAGATTAGCCATAGAAACTTATAGTTTAGCAATGCCCACGGCAAATCTATTAAGTCAATAAGTTGTTATTGTATTTCCGGTTCTTGTTAAAATATTATTTCCATTTTATTGTTGGACAATGAAATCTTTGGTATTATAATTAAGAACAATTGTTGTTCTATTTATAATAATAATGTTTTATATAGAATCGAATATTACTTAATAAATTTTGTATACTGACTTACATGAAAATTATTTTGCAAATTGAATAAACTAGTATAAGAAAAGGAGATGATCATTCAAAGAGTTGAATGTGTGTATTTGTTCGAATACAAGTGTGAATTATTTGAAAGGTTCAAAGAATCGTAAGTGAAACAAATTGACAAAGTATTAAGATTCTTTGATTAGATCAAGGAATAAATACTTGTGCAATAAGTTTCTAGATCATCTCAAATGGTTTTCTCATAATGGACGCCTCCTGATACGCAATAATTGATTGATGTATCTAAAAAGAAAAATCATACCTTGTTGGACATGGTGTGGTCTTTAATGATTTTACCGACATTCCAAAGATCCTTTCAGGATAATGTCCTAGAAATGGTCGTGACATTCTTTAAAATGGTAACCTCAAAATCCAAATTTACCCCAAGACTCCATAAAAGTTATGGATGAGGAGGATTCCTAATCTTAAGTATGTTAAGATAAGGGTTGTCCAACTTATGTGAAAAGGTTTCAAAAGGATAAGTTTGGGACAAGATTTGACAAGTGTCGATTTGTGGGACATCCTAAAGTAAGTTTAGGTATATGTTCTATAATTCTACTTAGCAAAAGGTGTTTGTTACGAAACACACGCCTTCTAAGATAAAGGTGTTTATCATTAAAAGGGCTAGTGGGAGGATAATAGATCTTGAAGAGTTCAAGAACCACAAAATACTATAAGTCAAATAAGAGGAACTCAGTAGATAGACCTATTATACCACAACCAATCAGAACTCGAATAGTATCAAGATACCCAGGAGGTATGGATTCATCATAGATGATGATGATGAGGTACACATCATAGAAGATGATGATCCAGAGTTACATTCGATGAGGTAAGACTTCTAGTGTGTAAAAAAGGGTCAAAGGAGCGTGATCGTGAAATGAAATTCTAGTATTATATGTTGATATACTACGGATGAGGAATAACATACCAATGCTACAATCAGTAAAAGATAAAGTTGTCTAAACATTCCTCCATGAATGATTTGGAAGAGTATCTTAATTGGGGATATAAATCTATATAGATAGATTTAAGAGGATGCTCAACTTAACCCAAGGAACGATATTCATTTGATGCTAAAGTCGTTTAGCATGGCAAACTCCAAGAGATGTCTCATGTCGATGAGCTATGGAGTGTATCTCTTAATAGTCCCCACATGACTCTCGAAAAAGAGAGGTCGCATGAGTGACAATCATGTATGCAATGAAATGTACGAGACCGATGTTGATCACCATATTATGGAGAAGATCACAAAAGTGTTGAAAACATCTTAAAGTTCTTAACCCAGCACTAAGGATGTGATCATATTCATGGTGGGTCTAAATTAAAACTAGAGGGCTTTAACAGACTCAAGTTTTTCAGCATGCACTCAAGATGATGTAAAATCCACTTTAAGGTAAAGCGTTATCTTGAACAAAGGTGCAGTTGAATTGGAAAGGTTCCAAACAAAGAAAGAGTTGTCACGGTTTAGTGATAAAGACAAAGTATATAGCTATAAATGAAGTCGCAAGTTGATTGTTTGGATTAAAAGTTCATTACGTAACTAGGAATAGTTCCTAAGTCTCATCTTGGATCTAAACATGTGTTGTGGCACTTTCATTTGATTATTAGAATCATGAAAGATGGGAAATCACTATAGAGATAGTGGACTCTCAAGAACAACATTACATATCCATTAACTAAAGCTTATCCAACAAAGCAGGATAATCGTCACTTTCAGAGAAGAAGAGTATAAGATACAATGACGATTGGCTTTAGTGCAAGTGGGAGATTGAAAGTAGTATGCACACAAGCCAATCATGTTTGATGATAAAGCATATACTTTTTGTAATAATCTTATTCATTTATTAATAAAAAGTATTAATTTATTAAAGGCTTTTAATTATCTACATGATGTTGTTTTTATAATATGTGATAAACCCATAGTTTTAAGCAATGCTTTTAGAATAATGATGATGATCATTCTAATGAGATCTAAATTTTTGAAAGCTTAAAACTAAAATAGTTCCCAATCATTGGATTACTAAATTGGGGATTAGTGAATCCGGATAGATTGGTACATACGCGTTGCTTTGCTTCATTGGATGAGGATGATTGATCTCATGATCATTTGTGTGGAGACACTAAAGCAAGTATGTAGGTGCTTATTAGAGAATAAGTTCATCGAACGTGGCTCGCTAAGGAATACCTAATGGAGTTTTATTTCACTCGTCAAATAGAATTCTCAGTAGTGATAGTAAGTACAAGTAATCCTGGACTTGAGATCATCATAGTATCTTGTGTATGATGAGTTATACTTTGACTTATTCCTTAAGACCCTTAGGGTATATCAAAGGGTATGCTTGGGTATAATAAGTCAGGACATGGAGATAATGTATGATCAATAAAGAATCTACCACTTCTAATAAAAGAAGAGAAATGTCCTATGTGATTCGATAAATGACAACCCAAAGAGTCTCTTGGTTAAGGCGTAATGAAATTAGAAAGGAGTTTCTAATTTGCATTATTTGGAGTTGTGCATTTAAGGATCGAAATACATATAATTAAATAAAATAAGACTTGACAAAGAATTCCATGTCTTATATTTAATTGGGACATGTATGGTGGAAGGATTGAATTGTACCAGAACTATTTACTCAAAGGTTCTTTAATGATTAATGTTGAAATCTATATTATCCGGAAAGTCGTTGATCGCTAGAGGAGGCTTATCCTATTGTAGAATAAATTATTTATTTAAATAAATTAATTGTTTAATTTATTTATTTAAATAAGATTAGAATTGTTCTAATTGATTTATTCACAACCGGTTTAATATGGAGAACCTAAAGGGTCACACCATAAAAGGAAGAATAATTATTTAAGAAGTTAATGGCATAATCGTAATAATATATTATGTATATTTAATTTAATCTATGGTGATAGAATAAATTAAATAGCTTTATTTATTATTTAATATTTTTAGAAATATTAAATATAAATTAATAAGAGGAGTCTTATTAATATTATTACAATTATTATTATTTTAATTTCTAAAAGAGTTTAGGAATTAATTTAATATAAGTACTCTCATTTATTCCTAATTGGATTAGGAAGGAAAATTAGTTAAAGGAGTTTAATTAATTATCCCTAATAAGATTAGGGAGCTTAATTAATTAAAAGAATTTAATTAATTAAATAAAACCCAATTCCTTAATTGTTAAGGTGGGTTGCCCACATCTATAAATAAGAGGAGTCTTATTATGGGTGGTGGGGGTTGTTGATTTTTTCAACATACGTAATAATTCCAATTTGTTGGGAGAGTACACCTTTTTCTATAGAGATAGAAAACTAGGGTTTGAGCCAAATACCCATCTTCTTGAATTTTCTTCTTCCTGGTGGATCACCCCAGAGGCCAAACATTTGGGTGGCTAACGCCGATCAAAGGAAGGAACCAAACCCGGTGGATTCAAGTTGAACGCGAAAAGGATTGGAGGTGAACTTGTACCTGAGGAAGCTCGATCTTCAAGGGTATGATTTTATTCTTTATCTTTTCGTTTAATTAATAATTGTGCATAAAGGGTGATCCGGGTATATGGTTTGTAAAATTTTTTTAAACTCTGATTTTTACACGCTTCCGCACTTTGATGCAATTTGATTGCGCTCATGAATATTACAAACCCAACAGTGGCATCAGAGCCAAACCTTTATGCAAATTATTAATTGTTCAGATTTAATTTGTATATTGATATGTGTTTAGAACAATTTAATTGGGCATAATTTTATTGTATAAAATTTATTTATAAAAAAAAAATAAAAATGGCAAGTTGCTTTTAAAACCATGATTTCCGTGCCTAGGTGGCTGGTTGACCACGGTCTTTTGTGCTGCCGAAAAAAAAAAAAAAAGAGGGAAATCATTTGTGAGATGCATTAACCGGATTAAATGAGGAAATAGAAGCATGTTATCACGTGGGTAATCAACTGTTGCATTGCACGGAAAATAAGGAGCATTATTATTTTTTTTTGGTAGCCCACGTGCTTCTTATATTTTAAGGAAGTCAGGAGCTTGAATCAAAACAAAGGAAACGGATATGTATATACATATATATTATAGTTATATATATATAATATATATATTGCGAATATATATATACATATATATATTCTTAATTATTATATAATTAAAATAAAAGTTTATTTTAATATTAAAATATAAAGTTTTATTTTAATTTTAATAATTTTATAATTAAAATAAAAAGGTTTATTTTAATCTTAAAATAAAAGATTTATTTTAATTAGGATTCCATGATAACTAATTGGAGTTGAAATTGGATTTTATTTTTCTAAAATAAAGGAGTTTATTTGTGAATAGGGAAGTAAATCCATCTTTCCTTAAATAAAGGAGTTTGTTTAGATATGAAATAAGATTTCATATTATTCAAAATAAAGGAGTTTATTTGTGAATAGGAAAGAGAATCCTAATTTCCTTAAGTAAAGGAGTTTATTTAGATATGAAATAGGATTTCATATTATTCAAAATAAAAGAGTTTATTTGTGAATAGGAAAGAGAATCCATGTTTCCTTAAATAAAGGAGTTTATTTAAATATGAAATAAGATTTCATATTATTCAAAATAAAAGAGTTTATTTGTGAATAGGAAAAGAATATCCGTGTTTCCTTTAATAAAAGATTTTTATATATATGGAATGGATTCCATAATTAATTAAAATAAAGGAGTTTATTTTGATTAAAATTTTGATTAAAATAAAATAGTTTATTTTATTCAAAATTGGATAAATTAAAATAAAATAGTTTTATTTTAATTTAAATTTGATTGAAATAAAGGAGTTTATTTTGATTCAAAAATAGATTTTATACTAACTAAATTTGCCCATTAAATGATATCAATATATATATTAAATGTTTATTATTCATAAGATGAATGTTATTTATTGATGCATATGGTGATGTGTATGATAATAAATGGGATTGATTATGGACTATTGACCAATATGATTGGATTTTATTTTAGTTGGATGTAATGAATGTATGGGTTTTATTAAATGGGGGTCTGCGTACTCGCCTTCTCTAATTTTTCTTAATGTAAATTCTATCTCCTCCTATGCATTTCCCCTCGATCACGATCAAGGTTTCTATTTATTTTAAAATAGTTTTGTAATAGGAATAATTAGAATTATTTTGAAAAATTGGAGATCAAGGAGCAACAAGGAGCTTGAAGACCCGTTTGTAATGGAGCCCAGGGTTTAAATGTAATAGTTATATTTAAATGTTATTTCTTGCACCCTAGGGAGTTGACCTTTTGGTTCACTTGGTGGCTCTAGTGAACCAAACTAGAATAAAAGTCCATAATCAATCCAGGGTAGAATATAGTATTCTATATGTGCATGCTTATACTATATATATTATATATTATGCAAACATGCTTCGCATGTTCATTAATACGACGACGTATTTTATATATATATATATAAATGCCGCTTAAACAAGATGAGACAAATTAATAACAAACCCTCAATTTTTATATTAAGTCCTAAGCGCTCAAAGATATTTGGAATATCGAACGTCATTTTTCTAGCATGATAAAATTAATAGAGTATTAAATATTTAATATGAGTTTGTTGTGTCACCACAAGGCAAGTATTAAGTATTTAAGATGTTAATTTATCACATTTGATGCTTATAAAGAAAATTGAACAATATTGTTTTGTTGTGTCACCACAAGGATGATATTTTTCTTTTTGAATATATGGAGTGCTAGGTCGGACTTAACTTGGATAATTTTGATTCTTGGATGTGCCACCACTTGATCAAAATAATCTAAGAGGCAAAAAAAAAGGAGTTCAGATAGTTGATGTAATTGACAAAAGTTGTCTACCTATTTATTTATATATAGTTTGTTGTGTCACCACAAGGCTATATACATTTGAAATGGGATCCTTATTCTCACTAGCAAATCTTTAATCAGATTTTGCCGAACTATATAAGCGATTGGATGAAGAAAATGACAAATATAAGTTGTTTAAAAAAATAAGGCGTAGTTATTCAGATTAATCTTGTTAAAATATAAATTGGTTAAAACACAAGAATATTTGCGGTATTGCACTAATTATTGATTCTTACGTAAGAAGGCACTACTCAATAATGGTTACTGTAATTCTTTATTGATATTTTATTTTATTGATTTAATAATTGTTTGCGTTGATATTTTATATTGTTTGTTGTTTCAATAATTGTCATTACTACAAGATTTTTCATTATCGAAGCAATAATTCATATTATCCGAATAATATTATTAGATAACATTATTGGCAATGTCTAGAAAGTTCGCATCAAGGAGAGGTTTGGTCACCTAATTGCTTGTGAAGAAGGAGAAATTCTTATTGGAAAGCCCTCTTTCCTGGGAACTGCCTGGTTGTCAATATTGTGATTCTTTAATATTATTTGTGAATAATTAATTATTGATTCATATGATGAGAAAAATATTGATTTTATATGGATATAGATGGAGAAAATTTTTAATGTGACAATTGTTGAAAATTGAAATTTAATGTAGAGAATTGAATTTCCTATAAAAAGTCGCGAGTTTTGAATTTTCTGACAAAAGGGCTATTTATTGTGAATTATTGAAGTTCGAGTTCAAAAATAATTAATTTTAGAAGTTTTAATTGTTTAAAATAACAAAACATTTTTGTGGTTGGTTGGTAGGCACGTGTGTTTGCAAAAATATCTTTGAAATCGAGAATTTCCAAGTTTCATGTATGATTTATATAAATTTATTAATATTTTATTAAATTTTCGCTTTTGTGTTCTAAGCATTTTCCTATAAATAGGTGCTTAGGTTAGAATTGAAAATCACACGTAAATCGAAGTTTTTCTCTATATTATCGGCGTATTCTTGTGAGTATTTTTGAGTATACTTTGAGTATTGCTATACGTGCAAGTTCAAGTCATAACCTATATTCGGTGTTTCAACTAGAAATCTTGATCTTTCGAGGTAAGAGATGTTATTTTCTTCTCAAATGATATTATTTCTTCAATATCATTATCTTTGAAATATTGGTTGGAAATTTTATCAAATTTGGAACTTTTTCATGTCAAGTTACTTATTCATGAGTTACTTATTCACGAAGTTACTATTCATTTAGTACTATTCATTTAAGCGTGATGATGTTTTTTTGGGAAATTTCTATCTTTTGGTATCAGAGTTATTATTCACGATATCAAGACTATTCACTTAATACCGCACTATTCATAAAAATGAAATTTCTTCTTTTTGTCAAAATATCTATTACGGATACTAGCTTTGATTGTATCCATGTTTTGATCATTCTTGAATTTTACACCACTATGATTATTTTCGAGGTATTTTTGGACGTGGATAAAACAAAGTACTTAATCCTTAATCCTTAATCCTTGTCATTTTGTTTCAATCAATTCGTTTTTTTAAAAATATTTTTCATCATCCTCGCCTTAAATGATGATATTATGGAATATCTTTGGCTGTGAGTGCAAAGATGAATGATTTTCGATGAATATCTTCGCCCGTAGTGCAAAGATGAACAGTGTTTAGATGAACATGACCAACTGATGAATATGTTTGCCTCAGTAGTGCAAAGATGAATATTTGATTCGGATGTATATTGATTGATGTTACAGGATAAAAGATGAGCGATGAACTTTTAAATTTATACATGTAAGATAGTAGTTTTGTGTAAGACCAAAATTTTTTAAATAAAAAGGAATTTCCTTTATTTATTATTTTGAAATAGTAATGGGTGGATTTGATTAATGTGGTTAGTTATGGGTAAAATGCGCTAAATATTTGAATAAGTTAAAGTGGTGATAAAATATTCATTATTGTCGGGAATATTTGTTTGGTCGTGGAATATTCGTATCGTCTGGGAATATTCGTATGACGACGGTGCAGATCTTTTGTGGGCCCCATAACGAAAAGCGTATGGATGAAGAAAACGACAAATATAAGTTGTTTATAAATAACGGCAGTAGTTATTCACAAGTATTATCTTGTTGGAATACCCAATTGGTTAAAAACACACTAATATGCGTTGTTGAACAAGAAGATTACCAGTATTGCACCAATTATTGATTCTTACGTAAGAAGGCACTACTCAATAATTGTTACGAGTAATTATTTATTCGAGTATTTTATTTTATTGATTCAATAATTCACTGCATTAATATTTTATATTATCGTTGTTTCAATAAATTGTCATTACACGTATTTTCCATTATCAGAGCAATAATTCATATTATCCGAATAATATTATTAGAAAACATTATTGGCAATGTCTAGAAAGTTACGTTTAAGGAGAGGTTTGGTCACCTAATTGCATGGCCAAGTAGTGAGAGAGATCCTTATTGGAAAGCCCTCTTTCCAGAACTACCGGTTACCAAGATCGTGATTCTCGTAATATTATTCATGAATAATTAATTATTGATTTATATGATGAGAAAAATATTGATTTTATGTGGATATAGATGGAGAAAATTTTAATGTGACAATTGTTGAAAATTAATATTTTATCTTTTTCTCGATAAAATAATTCATTTAAATATATTATTTTAATAATATATTAACGTGATATTTTTATAATGAATGTGAGATATATGAGTAAATGAGGAGGAAGAGTATTTTTGTGACATTAAATGATTAACACATATTTTTTGTGTCGGTGGACCCCATTTTCGATTTGAAATTTGATTATACCGTAAAATCGTCCGCTTGTGGATTTCGGTCAATTTCATTTGGAATTTGGAAAACTTTCTTCTGCAAAGTTGTAGAGAATTGAATTTCGTATAAAAACTCGCGAGATTCGAATTTTCTGATAAAAGGACTATTTATTATGAATTATTGAAGTTTTGGAGTTCAAATAATTGATTTTGGGAGTTTTAATTAATTATTTTGAGAAAAACGTTTTTGGTGAGTTTGTGAACCTCATTTAACATGTGCTATGGCTGAAATCAGATTTCAAAGGTGGGCTAAGGAATTTTGTTTATAAATAATATTATTATATTCAATTTTCGCTTTTGGTGTTCTCAAGCGATTTTCTATAAATAAAGTGCTTAGGTTAGAATTGAAAATCACATTTAAACTCAAGTTTTCTCTCTATATTATCGAGCGTATTCTTGTGAGTATTTTGAGTATACTTTGAGTATAGCTATACTCAATGCAAAGTTCAAGTCATAGCTTTATATCCTGTTTCAACTAGAAATCTTGTCTTTCGAGGTAAGTAAGGATGTTATTTTCTTCTCAAATGATATTATTTCTACAATATCATTATCTTTGAAATATTGGTTGGAACTTTTATCAAATTTGGAACTTTTTTCATATCGGGGTTTATTATTCATGAGTTTATTATTCACGAGTTACTATTCATGAGTTACTATTCACGAGTTCTTATTCACGAAGTACTATTCATGAAGCGTGAAGATGTTTTTTGTGGAATTTCTATCTTTTGGTGTTTGAGTTACTATTCACGATACTAATTGACTATTCACGATATACAAGACTATCCACTTATCATTCAAGACTATTCATAGAAAAATGAAAAATTTTCTTTTCGTCTAAAATATCTATTCGGATACTAGCTTTGATTGTATCCATGTTTTGATCATTCTTGAATTTTACACCCTATGATTATTTTGAGGTATTTTGACTTGGATAAAACAAAAAGTACTAATCCTTAATCCTTAATCTTGTCATTTTGTTTCACCGGATTCGTTTCTTTAAAAATATTTTCATCATCTTCGCCTTAAATGATGATATTATGGAATATCTTTGGCTCAGTAGTAAAAGATGAATAATTTCTTGATGAATATCTTTGGCGTCGTAGAAAAAGATGAGCAGTGTAGAGATGAACACGATCGATCGATTAATATCTTTGGCCCAGAGTGCAAAGATGAAATGTGTGTTTAGATGAACATGATAATTAATCGATGAATATCTTTGCCTCAGAAGGCAAAGATGAATATTTGATTCCGGATATATATTGATTGATGTTACAGGATAAAATATTGACGATGAACTTTTAAATTCATATATAGAAGATAGTAGTTTGCATTCTCTACTTAACTCTTCTAATGAATTGTTGTTTCATTGCAGATTGTTGATTTAAAATTTGTTTTCATCGTCGATTCTATTAGATTTTTCCCTGTTGAAGACTAACGATAATTTGTTGTATATTATCTTAGTCATAATATTCTTTTGGGCTAGTTGAGCTCACCCTTTTCCTTGTTGTTCCATTTTTCTTCTCGGGAGGCGAGAATGTAAAAAGTACTAGTCGGGGTATGGAATGAAGGTTCTAGAGAGAGTCGTTTAGTAGTCCCTCACCATTTTTGTAAAATAATGTATCAATAATTATGATGGGGATTTATTTGCGTGTGGATATTATCAGATGACAATATCTCGTATTTAAACTCACGCTTTATATGTTGTAATAATAAAGTTGTAGTTATTTCGCACCATGTATTTGGCGACTCGAGAATGGGTTGGATGGAATTGACTTATTTTGGGGCGCCACGGTTTGCATTCTCTACTTAACTCTTCTAATGAATTATTATTTCACTGCGTAATATTGATTTAAAATTGTCATCTATTGTATTCTATTAGATTTTTTTCCCTATCAAGGCTAATGATAATTTGTTGTATATTATCTTAGTCATAATATTCTTTATTGGGCTAGTTGAGCTCACCTTTTCCTTTTGTTCCATTTTTTCTTCTCGAGAGGCGAGAATATAGCGAAAGACGAGTTGGGGTATGGAATGAAGGTTCGGAGAGAGTTGTTTAGTAGTCCTCACCATTTTTGTAAAATAATGTATCAATAAATGTGATGAGAATTTATTTGAGTATAGATATTGTCAGAAGATAATATTTGTATTCGAACTCAAAGTTTTATTGTTGTAATAATAAAGTCAGTAGTTGTTTCACATACGTATATTGACAACTCGAATGGGTGATGTATACCTATTTTGAAAGCGTCACAAAAATGCTTAGAACACCAAAGCAGAAAATTGAATAAAATAATATTATAATTAAACAATTTCAAGCCCACCTTAGACCAACTGAATTCAGCACATTTATATCACATGTTTAGCCCAAAAATACGTTTTTCTTAAAATAATTATTTAAAACTTCTAAAAATCAATTATTTCGGAACTTCAATAATCATAATAAATAGCCCTTTTGTCAAGAAAATTTGAACCACATGTCCTTTCCATAAGAAATTTCATTCTCTACAACTTTGTAAGTTTAAGTTTTTCCAAATTCCAAACAGAAATTGACCGAAATCCACAAACGGGCGATTTTACAAGCTATAATCAAATTTCAGTCAAGAAATAGGGTCCACCGACACACAAAACATGTGTTAATCATTTAATGCAACAAAAATACTCTTTCTCCTCATATACTCATATATCTCACATTCATTGTAAAAATATCATTATTATTATATAATATAATAAAATATTATTTTATCAGAAAAGATAAAATATCAATTTTTAACAATTGTCACTTTAAAAAAATTTCTCCATCTATATCCACATAAAATCAATATTTTCCTCATCATATAAATTAATAATTAATTATTCACAAATAATATTACAGAATCACAACATCGGCAACTGCACTGTTCCCCAAGAAAGAGGGGCTTTCAATAAGAATTTCTCCTTATCTTGCGTAATTAGGTGACCAAACCCTCTCCTTAGATGTAACTTTCTAGACATTGCCAATAATGTTTTCTAATAATATTATTCAGATAATATGAATTATTGCTTCGATAATGGAAAATATCGTGTAGTGACAATTATTGAAACAACAAAGAATATAAAATATCAACGCAACAATTATTGAATCAATAAAATAAAATATTGAGCAAAGAATCATCGTGAATAATTAATTAGTAAGTATGCCTTCACGTAAGAATCAATAATTGGTGTAATGCCGTATCATCTTGCAACAACGCCAGACATCGTGTTTTAACCACCGGTATTCAACAAGATAACTTGAATAATCACTGCCAGTTATTTATAAACAACTTATACTTGTCATTTTCTTTCATCCAATCGCTCGTTATAGGGCCCACATAAGGAACTTTAATGCATTTAATATTATTCGACAAAGAAGAATATTCCACCACCAAACGAATATTCCCGACAACAATGAATATTTTATAACCACTGCTTATTTAAAATATTTGCGCATTTTACCCATTAACTAACCACATTAATCAAATCAACCCTTACTATTTCTAAATAATAAATAGAGAAATTTAATTTTATTTATAATAAGTTGGGGTCTTACATTAATGAAATCACTCATCTTCGTTGAATCTTATAGTTAAATCTTCGTCGATCTCATTTTCCTCGACCGTATCTCTTGCAAATCCTTTCTACTACGAGAGTCACAAATTTCGCAATGATCATCTCTCTGTCCTGGATTTATCTACGTATCACTAGGGAGTGTTCCAGTGGGCGGTTATTCAATGCAAGTGCTATCTCGCCCCAATTGATTTTCCAGATTCTTTATCGACGCCTGGTTTTTCATATTCATTTCTACTTGATTCAATATTTTGTCTTGTTCATCGTTCCTTTTTCAAGTAGCTACAATGAATTTTTCCAAGGCTTCTTCAAACTTGATTTCCTTTTCCGTTGTTAGGAGTCCGATTTTGAAATTCGAATGTGTTTTGCTATCTCAGCGCTTGAGCTTGATTATACTCCAAGAAAATCCCGGATGATTTCTCCAACTCGGATTATCTGCTTTTGGTTCGGATCTGGTTGGGTAGGCCAATTATAGCTCCCTATTTAACCGAAATGATTCAAATTTTTATGACAAATTGATTCAGAGCATGACTTCCAAAGACATAACTCACAAACCATAGCTACTTGCTACGTGGATGGTAGACTCCATGTTTCCGTTTTCTTAGTTATTGCGGACGCCTGTGCTGCATATTCTGAAAGTGTCGCGAGTCCATCAATCCTTGTTTTCATTGATTGAGTCATGTTTGCCATCCTTCGCCTCCGTTGGGCTGCGATAACCTCTAACGTCTTCGAATTTGCCTCAATTTGTATTGGCTCTACAGAAAATGTATTAAGTCCATCAATCCCTGTTTCCCTTGGTTGAGTCATGTTCGTGTATGGCCATTGATACGCAAAGTCATCCATGGTACCTGAAAAGAGAGAAATATAAGAAGAGAATTAAAAATAAAAATAAAAATGTTTAAACTAAGACTAATTTGATTGAAATTAATATTGGTAAATAATTATTAAATTAATTCCCTAAGAATCTGGCGCCAAAAACTTGTTGGTCGATTTCATGAATCAATGAATACGCAAAAGTATACACGGTCAACAAGTAATAAAGTGAAAGTAGAGTATCGTCCCACGAGGAATTATTTAATAAAAATCACCAAGTACTAATTCTTAACCAAACTAATTTTATTTAAACAATCTCAAATCGTGATTTTTCTAATTAAGAAAACTAAATTAACTAATTAAAAATGAATTGTTTTTATGGTGAATTCGAGATAAATAAAGATTAAGACTTCAATATCCCCAATTATGAACTATAAATCAATTATTCAATTATCCCAATTATTATGCCTACTGAATTGTTAACAAAAATTCTCAAATGCCAAAAGTCCTTTTCCAAGTGATCAATTGACTTCTATTTTATCCAGATTAATCTTGCTATATTCCTATGCAAAACAATTGAATTTAACTCCTTCAATTCTAATTCCTTATGTGTTACATGCGGTGAACATATATTTCCATTTAATTCACAAACCTAATTATTCACTATGCAAATAACTAAGTCACATGTTATCATGCCCAGTTCTAACCCTAGAATTCCTCTTCCAATTCCTTCTAGAGTAACAATGTAATTATTGATCAAATAATTAAGCAATAAGAACAAGACAAGATAAACAATTCACTTTGACATAAATAATTGGAATAAATCAAATAACTAATTTATAGACATAAAAGGTTCAATTGAAATCTTAATAAAAGAGTTAGTTCATAATTAATGAATTGAAATCAAGAATCCACAACTGAATAGACATTAAAAGATAAAAGTATGATAAGAGAAGAGAATAGAATGAATCATTGTCAAAGAAATCGATGCTCCTCTTCGCTCCCGCGCTTCGATCTTCAATGATCTCCAAGTTGCTTCAATATCCAAAACTAATAAGAACTAGGGTTAATGTCTAATCTAATGGAGTGTATCTCTAATATAATCTATGTAATCTCCCTTTATTTTATGCCTTACATCATGTATTTATAGGTTACAAGTCCAATTTTTAGCTTAGGAACAAACTCAATCCAATTTGGAGTCAAAAAGGTGTCAAAATTCGTCCCAAAACGGGTCCAAGCTTGCCCAACCTCTTCCCCAGCGCCCCAGTGCTAGGCATGGCGCTGGGATTCTGCCCCCTAGCACCCCGGCGCTGCAAATAAGCTTGAGTTGGGCGCCTCGGCGCTGGAACAATTATGGAAATTTTCTGCTCCGACGTCCTTTGGGAAAATGGTCATAACTTCTTCGTCCGAACTCCGATTTCGATGATTCAAGATGTTCCGGAAAGAGGAGACGTAGATCTACAACTTTCAGTTTTTGAGTTTTTCGAAATAAGGTCCGGAGCAATACTCAAATTGTCTCTGAAGTGACTGTTGTGTAAATGGCAAGCCGAAAACGCGCATCTAGCCACCCCAAACGTCGATCCAAGTAACTTTTGTCCCAATTCCTACAAAACAACATAAAACATGCATGAATAGAAATAAAAACTTAAAAACATCCAAAAGATTAAGTTCAAACGCTCTCAATTATGAGTATAAAACTCACTCATCAATGACCTCCCATGTACGAAGGTTTCCTTGAGCACTTCCAAAAGATTTTAATTTCTAAAACAGTTATTGACAGTACCTTTACGTAATGTATCAATGTGAGGTGTTGTCCATAGTTGGGACATGAGTCACAGTTGGTATTAAAACTCACGGTATGTGTTGTTGTATTTTGCACGACAATTGTAATAATAAAGTTGTAGTTGTAGTTATTTTCTGTACCATGTATTTGGCGACTCAGAATAGGTTGGATGGATTAGACCTATTTTGGGAGCGTCACATAAATACTATGCAGCCACTATGCAAATACTATGCATAATAAAATATAATATATTCTATTTTTCATAAAAAACAAAACTAATATAATATATATAAATAATGTTTCCTTACCTTTACGATAAGGATATATATACTCATTTCCCTCCCACACACTCCACCAAACAATTAACACACACCACACACACACACACACACACACACACACACACACACACACATATATATATATATATATATATATATATAAACACACTTCCTCTCGTCCATTTTCTTCCCCCCTCCCCATCCCCCCCCTTTCATTTCCCCCCCACCCCACACGTCATTTTCACACACATTATATATATACTTTACCGATTATTTTAAAAAAAAAATGGGTAAGTGAGGTCCAAATAATAAGTAAAATTTACAATAAATACTTAATAAAAATCTCATCAATATTTTTAATAATATTTATCATCGTTATTATAATTCGCTATATTTAACAACCAGATCGTTTTCAGGAAAGAGGGGACTTTTCGATAAGGATTTCTCCCTATTGGCACGCAATTAGGTGACCAAACCTCTCCTCGATAAAACTTTCTAGACATCGTCAATATTGCAAATAATAATATGAATAACTTTGTCGTCTCAATTATTAATTTAATAATATATAAAATATTGACAATAATTGAATCAAATAACGAGATCAATGCAATAATTCATGTAAGTAATAATTGAATAAAACCGAGTGACTTTCACGTAAGATCAATAATCAATACCGCGTGTCTCTTATGCAACCACGCCAGACATCGCATTTTTTATCAACCGGGTATTTCAACAGCTTAACGGTAAAATTTCCGCCGTTATTTTCATAAAAAGCTATTTCGCCGTTTTTAACTCAAATAATAATTCCGTCATGTAGGGTCCACTAATGATTGTCTTGTCGCATTTAATATTCTATGTTAAAACGAATATTCCCTGACCAATCGAATATTTTATAACAACTTGCATACTTTGCAAAATTTATAAATATTATCCACAACTATAACATTATATCAAAATCATACCATAATATTAAAAATGATATTTCGAGAAAAAAATAATTTTTATTTATGAAAATTGGGGTCTTACACTATTGATGTGTGATCGCTACTGCTTGACCCTTGTTCATGATGTTGATTAGTTTGAATGTTTGATTGAACCACATTCGCATAACTAGGATTCACCATATCTATAAGAAATGAAACTGGATCTGAAACCAGAACTGAATAATAAGAAAATCTGATACAGAAAAAAAAATTGACGAAAAAACTCGACGAGAGATGACGAGTGACGAGAGATGAAGAATTTGAGAATTTGATTCAAAAGAATTTGAATCTTATGTATGAATCTTGCGGAAGCAATATAAACTGATCATGATCTGCTCTGATACCATGTTAGGTTTGAATAACCTTCAAGCTAAGAACAATAATTGAAAAACAGAGCAAGAAATGAATATACTAACTGAACTTTTATTATCACTCAAAGTTATGAAATTACATCAACAACTAATGTATTTATATACACTGATAACCGACTTCGAATTTTTATAAAATGACCTAAGGTAATACATCAAATCTATACATCCTTGGTATTGGCTCTCACACTTAAAGCTTCAACCACTCTAGTTCTGAACATCAATGTAGGCAATGTAATAGCAACTGTTGCAACTGTTGCTACTGTATGATTTGCTTGATCTTGAACCTTAGCTTGATTATCTATATTAAATAGTCTCAAGTTTAAATTTAAAAATAAACCAGACATTTGAAATTAATATTTATATTTCAAGTATAATTTATACAAACAAACATAATCGTGAAAGAGATGAAGTATCACTTTTCCAAAGAAATCTAAGTATATAAGAGGGGAGAGGCCCTATGACATATCCTCGAAGAAAGTATCAAGTTTTTCTATTTTTATCCAGAAAAATTTGGTAAGATTACGCTTTCGTTCTTTTTAATTAATTTTTTTTATATGCTTTAATCAGATACCCTAAATTTGAAAAAAAAAAGGTTGTATTCTTATGTTAATTGCACACGCAACACGTGTGTTCCGATAATTAATATAAATGAAATCTAATCAGATCTAACAAGTATTGATGTAGAAATACCAAATAGTTCTCCACGCCCATATGTAATTATTGACTTGCTATTGCACATAACATAAGACAGTAATCTTTGTTTCTAAGTCTTAGGAGCCGAAATGATGGAACGGAATTGATTCTTTGTTTGGTTTGAGCAGATTGATACTTCCCAAAATGACACAATTTTAATAATAAATAGCGCTTCTCAAAACGATATACTATTCAAATTTTGTTCAAAAAATATATACAATGACCCATGAACCCGACCGGTCAGCGACAATTCAAACCAAGCCTAATTAGGTCATCTCTCCTAGGGGCAAAATTCAAGAGCTAACTAATTTTATATAAACTTAATTTATATTTAGTTCTTAAACGACTTAATTTCTCACGAGTATTAATTATTATTTTTAAGTGTGATTTTTGGTAGTTAGTTTCTCATTCATTGCCCCCATAGATTTGAACTTTCAAATATTTGATTTTAATCTATCCATGGAGTAAAATGCATTGATATGTAGATTCATTTTAAATGATTAATAAAACTTGCTTCAAATTCTAACACAAAATATATAAACTGTATTAAGATCATAACACAGAATAAAAATATTTTTATTAACTGTATCAATTGATTGTTGCCAAAATAGATCAGATCATACAAATTTCATCCACATGACCGTATGTAAAGGTCAGAAACGAAGAAGCAGATTAGGCTCGATTCAGACATGCCGATTAAAAAAGTTCGATTCGAAATTTGAATTGAAATATAAATGAGTCAAATATGAGCACATTTTAAAGTTCGATAAATTACTCGAACCTCCTCAAATTATAATTTTCTACTCGTTGGAAAAGTCCAAACTGCTCGGTCTCGATTCGAAATCTGCTTCAATCAAACCTTATTTTATATTTGATAAATTTTGTAAACCAAATCTAAACAACTCAATACTCGAATCGATTCTGTTCGTTTATACTCCGCATATAATTATCCAATTACTGCATGATAACAAAGACCGCGGGTACCAAGATCCCCAAAGAAGTGGGGCTACTATTTGGAAAGACCACATGTTATTGCTGGTTTGTCAACACTAGTGTTATATCAATATTTTAGTTTCATACTTCATATCATATTCTACTAGTTAGGTTTTATTTTATTACATTTTAGTTTTGATAACCTAAAAATTCCAAAGGGAATGCATCAATTAACTTGGCATAGACGTAAAGAATTGATATTTTCATAATGGCGATTGATTTTTTTGTTGATAACAAAATTTTAGTAATTGTTATGAGTAAATTGATCATAAAAAGTGTTTCTTTACGAAGATTTATTTTGCTATACAACGTTCATACATATCTTTTATGGTCCCTGTTGAAAACCGAATCTTTAAAGCCTATACTAAATCTTTGCTCCCACATAAAATTATAGATTTGGAATTTGTAACAAAATCTAGAATCATGGAAAATAAGACAAGTACGTCAGGTTATCATCGAAGTGAGGAGACGAGCTTCATTTTCATGGGTACGGTTCATTTCTATTCTCCCACTCATCTTATTGGGACCATTTTCCTTTTTATAAGATTCTTCATATATCTATACCCTCCATGTGTTTGTTAAAATTCCTCTCTAAGATTGATACACTTCACTCAAACCCCAAAAGGTAGAACAATTAAGTTAGGATAGAACCCACGCTACAAATTCCCTGAAATGGGTTTATTGAATTCAAGAATACTATTAGTATTCTAAGATTATTTTAGGCTGTAATATATATATATATATATATATATATATATATATATGTGTGTGTGTGTGTGTGTGTGTGTGTGTGTGTGTGTGTGTGTATCCATTTATTTATTCAACTACAATGTAGCGCAAATGGTAAAAAAGTAGGGAGCGTTAATTGCGTTCCTAACTTCCTATATATTTTGAGGGGTTTTGCAATATTTTGAGTAAGTTTTCCACTTTTCTTTTAAGTTATAATAGAATAGTAAAAGTTACACAGCTTTATAGTCCATTAAAGAAACAGCAACACACCAGATATCATTCTTTAAATATGAACTGAGGTGCAAAGGGGAAGTTCCCATAGTATATCTCTTCTGTGGAAGGAAGCAGAGGAGTCAATTTAGCAGAGTAGCATTATACCTGCCTACCAAAAGAAGGATAATGGGAGCTGCAGCTAGTGGCACTCCCCTTTACCTCCTCCTATCACTGCTGCTTCTTTTATCACTATTGCATAGACCCACCTTTGCCAGAGAAAAGGTAAGCATTCTTATTAGCCTTTCTAATATGGTGCTTGGGCTTCTTTATTTGAAATAATTCAATTAAATTTATCTTTTCTCTTTTCATATTGGCTAGCACTCGTATGTGGTGTACTTAGGAGCTCATTCACATGGTGTAGAGGTCTCATCAGTTGATTTGAATCGAGTAACCGATTCTCATTATGAGTTTCTTGAATCATTTGTAGGAAGGTAATTGAGTCTTGTAAGCTTTAATGATTAATTCATCTTTTTAATCCCTTTTCAGATCAGTATTTTGTAATGATCTTGATATACTTGAACTTACCAAAAATGCAGCAATAAGGCCAAAGATGCCATTTTTTACTCTTACACAAGATACATCAATGGTTTTGCCGCAACACTTGATGTTGAAGAAGCAGCCCAAATAGCTAGTCAGTAATTGCTAATCCTTTTAGATTTTCTGTTCTTTTTATTTTTTACACTTCTGAATGATTTGGTATTTTCTTTATATGTTCATACTTTTTCTGCAATGTCACTTATAGAGCATCCCAAAGTAGTCTCAGTTTTTCTGAACAAAGGAAGAAAATTACACACAACCAGGTCATGGAATTTCCTGGGGCTCGAGGATGATGGCCTAATCCGTCCCAGCTCGATCTGGACAAAAGCGAGATTTGGAAAAGATACTATTATTGGCAACCTCGACACTGGTTAGCTTTTAGTTCCTGTTTCTTACTGATTTTTTATTAGCATGCTGTACTTATGAAATTTTAAGTTATTTATAAAGTTTACCTCTATCTCTGTATCAGTTCATTTCACTCTAACTGGGAATCCAAATTGTATTTAACTGGATGCAACAGTGAATTTGCATAAGCTGTGTGAAATTCTCACCTTTGTATTTAATTTTCAAAAATTTAAATCTCTGCTCAATTCTAGATCATTTCAATTAATTAATAAAAAAAAGTTGTCTTTCATTAATTTGCATTTGGATCATGGACTCTTTTCTTTTTTTTAGTTTAAGACATAATTTAAACACACACACAACCTTTGCCATTGCCAAGGTTTGAAACCCAATCCTCTTGGTGCACAAGGGAGGGGGATAACCATTGGGCAAAGACATTTGGATCATTGACTTTAGCCATAAAATACCAATAGTTTTACCTTCACTTTAATTAAAATAATATTGTGGATCAACACTACTATCCAAAACAATCATTTAAATCAAACTTTCATTTTTATATTTCTCCTTGGGATGCTTGGCTTGTTGACCATTACCCAAACTTGCTTCTTTGTTCAAGAACGATAGTTACACTTGACCCATTTGAATTGCCTGTGGTATCTTTTTCCTTAAAAAAGTATTATCTAGGCACAGATTGCATTACTGTTGTTTAGGATTGGGGGGTTTAACTTCATGATGGAGTTTAATGTATAATATATCAAGTCATCAAGTGTTCTTTTTGGGGTCATTAGAGGTATATTTTGGAATAGTTTCATGCACTAGTACAAAAATGGCCCACAAGTAGGGTGCTTTGCTTTTTCAGTATTAGAATCCAGAACTTGGAATACTAATTCCCTTTTGGTAAATGAGAGAGAAGTGTTCTGGAGTTTTATAACTAATGTTTCTATATATTAAATGTATTCTCTCGGATATAATAAGACAACCAATCTACTTGAGCTACTATGTTTACATCAAGACATGTAAAATGTGCATTTACTTCATGAACAGCTATTAAGTGTGAAGAAGAAAAATGGATTATTTCTCAAGTCATTATACCCTTAAATCAGTGTATGATGTGACCATGTAATTTTTAGCCTTGGTAATAAACTGAAAAACTGTTTTGTCCAGAAGGAAGTTCCTGGTAAAAGACTTTTTGAATTCTCTTTATTGTTGCAAAGTTTCTAATGTTGCTTGCTTTTTTACTACTACACAGATAGAGAGGAATGAAGTTTAAGGTAGCATTATTGAGAGATGATCTAGAATTAGATTATTTAAATGATTTCTAGTTAAATTATGAATACAAAACACTATGCTTTTGAAGCAATCTTTGGGTTGAGTTTTGATTGGGTAAAAAATAGTGAGAGTACTGCTCCTATATTCCATCTATAAGGCTAGTAATAAAAGAACAGTAGGAAACTAAGGCATGATTAGCTCACCAAATAGCAAGAAATTACAATCATGTTGCAGACCACAAACAATTGGGGTATAGCTGAATTGAGTATAATACTAGTGTGTAGTATTTGAATGCCAACTATCACAGACCTCACCATTGTGTAATAAAATTGGGGCAGGTGTTTGGCCAGAATCAAAGAGCTTTAGTGATGAAGGAATGGGGCCAGTTCCATCAAAGTGGAAAGGTATCTGTCAGAATGATGTAGATGCTGGCTTTCGTTGCAACAGGTCAAATTACTTTATCCACTGTTTGTTAATAATTCTACCTGGGTGTCTTATTCAAGGGTGGCCCTCTGTGGGATCATTCCATTATATACAGGAATACATGTGCATAGAGAACTAATAAAATGGAGGAATCATATAGAAAAATTGATAATTCATTCTGTACCACTCTGTCTCTACTTTGTCTTGTTTTTTTTTGTCTTCCTATCTAACAAAAATATTTTTTCATTTGTTAACAACTAGCTTCATTCACATTGCCGCTTTTCTAGCCCAGTGACCTCCAGATGAAATTTCAATCTTTAACAAAATGAGAAAGAGAGTTCTATGCTTAATTTCACAGCACTAAGTTTTCTCTCAGTAGTATACATTTGCTTTATATTTTCTTTCTGAGTAAGGCATCTCGCAGAAAACTGGCAACATTAAGCCTATTGCTTCCGTTCATCAGTTTTCAAGTAGAAATTTATTTGAACATTTTTCATACATAAGAAAATTCTCCATGGCTGGTGATTCTGGTAAGAAGTGCCGCCCTCATCTAATATAGGGCCATCAAACTAATTTTTGACTACTTCTCATGCAGCACGACCTATTGAAACAGAGCAAGGGGATTAAAATATTGTTCTCATACCATGGAGTTCTAATTCAAAGAAGGCATAATCAATAATGTCAATTCAGTGCCTTAATCAGTCTCTTTCTTGTCTTAGATGGCCTCACCTAAATGGTTGTCCTTTTCAAGAATGAGAATCCTGTATTGAACTTACATTTCAAATATGTAGGACTCTTTCAATGTCCTTGGAATTTACTGTCTACTGTTTACCTGTGATGTTTACTTGTCTAGACTAAGTAAGATCCACCCGTTTGATGATTGAATTACAACAATTAACTGAAGGAAAAAGAAAAAAAGAAAAGAGGCCAACTTGTTAGACCTTGTATCTTTTATACATCCATGTCTAACAGGTTTATCACTCTCATCATCTTCAGCTACTTAGAATTGATACAAGCTACTGACTTTATATTTCCTCATTATGAAGGAAGCTTATTGGAGCAAGATATTTCAACAAAGGTTATGCTGCTGTAGTTGGACCTCTTGATTCAGCCTATGACTCACCACGTGACAACGAAGGACATGGATCACACACCTTATCAACAGCTGGTGGTAGTTTTGTACCAGGGGCAAATGTCTTTGGTTTTGGCAATGGGACAGCAAAAGGCGGATCACCAAAAGCACGGGTGGCTGCTTACAAGGTTTGCTGGCCCCCAGAGGGCGGTAATGAGTGTTTTGATGCAGATATATTGGCTGCATTTGATGTGGCCATTCACGATGGTGTTGATGTGTTGTCTGTATCACTTGGAGGTGATGCTGTCGCGTTTTTCAACGACAGCGTTGCCATTGGATCTTTCCATGCTGTTAAGCATGGAATATTTGTGGTTTGTTCAGCTGGAAATTCCGGCCCTAATTCTGGTACTGTTTCCAACGTATCACCATGGCAATTTACAGTTGGAGCCAGTACCATGGATCGCCAGTTTCCTAGTTATGTTACTCTTGGCAACAAGATGCAGTTCAAGGTTAGTTGTTCTCATCCTGGTCACATTTTGAGCATCTATTTCTCATATCATAGCTTATGTTCCTTAATGAAACAGATCCATGCTGAAGTGTAAATGCATAAATTGGATGCATTATACTAAAATCATGAAAAGACTTGGGATCTTTAAACTTGAATTCTATGTGGTATTTCATGAGTTATGTAATTGTAATCTCTGCAAAGCCAGAATGATTAAGAAACTAGCAAATCTCTATCACTTTTTGGCTGCAGAAAACAATAACATAAAAGAAGAAACATGAAACCGAAGAAAATGAACAATAGAATTACTTCTTGTTTGAGGTTGTAAGAAGAGTAACTGATTATTTTTGTTTAGAAGACTCGTTATAATGTGGCAGGGCTATTTGTTGAATTAGTGGAATTATATGCATTTTGTTCTAAATGCTTCTATATTTTTTTGCTAATGAATCTTTCTTACAACAAGAGAAATTAATAAATCAACTTTTCTTGTTTTAGTAGGAAGTAGTAGTAAATAGTAATATCCAACTTCAGTAACAACCATCTCCCTTGATAAAGGTAATAAGGTGTAATAGTTATGATAAAAGTCTATTTTTACAAAAGTTCACATATTGATACGGCTTTTACCAGGGAGAGAGCCTTTCAACTATAGCATTGCCAAACAAAAAGTTCTTTCCCATTATTAGCTCTAAAGATGCCAAAGCTGATGATGCATATGCCGAAGACGCGTAAGGATAAAACATTTAAGCTTATTCTATTTGCTTACAGTTTCGACTAATAATAACCTAATGAGATTAAGTATTCAGTGCAGAAACATAGAAAACTTAACAATGAAAAGGCCTTTATGTGTTTTGCTTGATTCATGCAGTGATCTTTGTAAAGCTGGATCTCTAGATCCTTCAAAGGTGAAGGGAAAGATCTTGGTGTGTCTTCGAGGTGATAATCCCAGGGTTGACAAGGGCCAGCAAGCTCTTTCAGCAGGTGCCGTGGCAATGATTCTTGCCAACAATGGCCTTTCCGGCAATGAAATTATTGCTGATCCTCATGTCCTCCCTGCTTCACATATTACATACTCTGATGGCCTTGCTGTCTTTCGTTACATCCATTCGTCCAAGTACGACAGTAAGCTAATAACAATATCAACATTGACAATCACGTAAATTCTTTCACCTGGCTCCACCTTAAAGACTTACAGAGAACACAGTTGGCCATATATATGGCTGTTTGCTATATTTCTAGTTATTCATGATTTCTCTTCCTATTTTTGAAAACTTACACAAGTTTAACAGGTCTCCAATGGCTTATATAACCCATCCAACAACTCAATTAGAAGCAAAACCAGCTCCCTTCATGGCTGCTTTTTCGTCAAAGGGACCGAATACCATTACACCAGAGATCCTTAAGGTTTTCCTAAAGTCCTTACCTGTTTTTTCTAGTTGCTTCGATTACTTGAAGAGCCTACTCAATGTGGCTGCATAACCTTTCAATAATTACTTTTCTTTTTCTTTTTCCTTTGTGGTGTTCAGCCTGATATTACTGCACCAGGAGTGAGCATAATAGCTGCTTACACAGGAGCAAAAGGACCAACAAATCAAAATTTTGATAAGCGGCGAGTTCTTTTTAATTCAGTATCAGGAACTTCAATGTCATGCCCTCATGTGTCCGGAATTGTCGGCCTACTGAAAACCCTCCATCCAAGCTGGAGCCCTGCTGCCATTAAATCGGCAATCATGACCACTGGTGAGCCTAGACTAGCCCTTTCAACATAATTACTCTAAATTTTAAAATCATGCATGATTACTTGCTCAGAAGATGCATGGAGGAATATGCCAAATTTTTAGAGCCACTTTTTAACAATCATTAGTATGTGAACTGCCCAAACAAAATCTCCTTGGTCGACTTATTTGTTCCTGTTTTTCCAGCAAGAACGCGAGATAACAATATACATCCAATAACCAATGCATCCCACTTGAAGGCAACACCATTCAGCTATGGAGCAGGACATGTCCAGCCAAATCGCGCTATGGATCCTGGACTGGTTTATGATTTAACTGTCAACGATTACCTGAATTTTCTATGTGCCGTTAATCACAACCAAACTCAAATCAGAATGTTTACAGAGGAACCTTATACTTGCCCAAAACCCATCATTCTCAGTGACTTCAATTATCCTTCCATCACTGTCCCTATGCTCAAGGGCTCAATCACTGTGACTCGAACCGTTAAGAATGTCGGTTCTCCAGGTACTTATAAAGCACGTATCATTAGACCGGCCGGAATAACTGCAATTGTTCAGCCGGATAGCCTGGAGTTTGACAAGATTGGTGAAGAGAAGAGCTTCAAGCTTACTCTGAAGCTTAAACAAAGAAGTGCAGCTAGGGACTATGTTTTTGGCCAGTTGACATGGTCAGATGGAAAGCATTATGTGCGGAGTCCTATTGTGGTTAAGGCAATTTGAAGATATTATCTTCTTGAGTAATTGGATCAACCATTTAATTTGCATCCAATTCTGTTGTTTTTTTAATAGCTCTTTCATAGTGTTTTCTTATGTACTGATTATTATTATTATTATGGCTGCAAAGGCAGGATTTTTTTTTTATGATTATGGATAATGATTCATTGATATATATGGAACTTTTCTTCTATCTATTTTTTTGACACACTCTAAGCACGACCTTAATGTAGTAGATAAATAAAATGTTATTGAAAAGGAAAGGGCACAAGTATGAAGAAGTAATAAAGCAAAACAAAAGTAAATTAAGAAATTTAGATGGGGATGATTATGTACTACTAGGGAAAATGCATATATATATATATATATATATATATATATATATATATATATATATATATACTACAAGAATTACAAGTCTTCAAAGTTTGGATGAAGCTCTGCCGCTGCGTGAGGGATGAAATTAAAGATTCACAAATTCCACATGTAGGGGTAACCCTCTTTGGAATTCTACATATGGATATGCAAAAGGTTTGTCACCATCTTCTGTTCTCCAGCTGCATGCACGCACATATACAATGCTTCCATATTAATTAATTTCATGCATGCAATGAATTAATACGTACCATCTAAAAGTAGAATGAATTAATTAAGCCAGACCTGAAATTTTGGACGAGGTGGTGGAGGAAGAAGGCAACTTCTACCTTACCAAGTTCAGAACCTGGGCAGTATCTTGACCCTCCACCAAAAGGAGTAAACTTCTTGCATGTTTGATCTTGGTTCTGATATATATATATATATATATCCAACAAGTTCAAATTTAATTTTGCTTAAATTAATTTTGTAGGATTAATTTTTATTTAATATATTTAATATTACAAAAAACAATTTATTCAATTTTCATATTATCATATAGTAGTAGTAAGTATATGATTAAGTAGACAAATAAATAAATAAAGTAAAATTAAGAAAATCATGAGTAGCAAGTATATGATTACCTCCCATCTCCAAGGATGAAACTGGGAGGCATTTGCATGGAGAGATGTGTCTAAATGGACTGCACTCAGAACTGGTAGGACCTGCCAACCTGATGGTATTACATAATCTGTTGAACAAAATTTAATTTAAAAGTAAGTAGGAGAAGTACACTTTTTCATTGTTTTCTAAAAAAACATTATTTTGCATTTGCAGAATGATAGATAGAATAGCTCATGCATGCATGATTATTATCTAGTAGAATTTGATTAATTAATATGGATCTATTAGACTTTTTTCCTATGTAATATATGGGCCTTGACACGGTATTGATTATAGTAATCACAATTAATTGAGTGTGACAAAAGACATCTTAATTAATTATAAATGGTTTTAATTTGTCATGATTATTTGGTTTAATTTTATGATTTCATCGTTTCATTAATTAAAACTAGTTTTACCCAAATTAAACAACTCTTACATTTACAACATAAAAATACACCAAATAATTTCTAATAAACTCAAATAAAACATGCTCTTTTTCTCCGGGAAGACTATAAAATGAATACAACTTTATGGTCGCTTAAATCTTGTTAACAAATTAGGTTTAAATTAACTAAAAAATTAAGTTTTCAAAGTACAGATAAGTTGCATTTCTAACAAAGAAACTCGGAAGGTGCTACCTCTCTATATTAGATGTTAATTTCTGGATAAAGTTCACACCTTATACCATCATGAAATTCTATAGTTTTTTGTTGCATCCATATCAATGTTGCGTTCCTACATACCCACAACCAAATTTTAGAGTTAAAAAATTACATTTACTATCACAAAGGCAACAAAAAAGTTATTCTTTTCGTCTAATTTTACTAGTTATTTGACTTTTTATGATCAAATTGACTAATTAAAATTAAAATTAATAATCAAACAAATAGTATTGAAGCAACTTGGGTCAGTAGTATCTTTTTGGATAATCTTGATTGCACCTAAAATATATTATTATATAATTAAAACTTAATTCTTTATATACAGATAATTTTATATTCAATGTGCTTTCTTATAATTATACCAATTTTGTGTCTATATCTAGTAAAATTAAGAATAAATTTTAATTTTAAATATGATCAATTTAACCATAAAAAGTCAATTATTACAAATAAACTGAACGTTGGGAATATAAAACTTGATAGTGATAAATGGTTTGACAACTTCATCCCAACCAAATACCCAAATTCCATTCAAAAATCTTTGGGAGGCACTATATTTATTCCAAAGTATGCAAGTTGCTTTGTTGTACCTAGTAATTCAAATAATAATCAAGGATTTGATTTTCGTTTTAAGATGTCGATATTATGCTTCACTTACTATTTATAAAATTTAGTTGGAAGTGACTTTTACTTTTATGCCCTTATAATAAATATTCAAATTCTTTTTTTTGAAGAAATGACCTTAATGTCATTATTTTTATCACCACATTTAATGTTGTTGTTTTTTAATAAAAAAATTTAACTTTTTAGACTTTACTAGTTTAACATATTTTTGTATAAAAAAGCAATTATCAAGCCAATCAATGAAGTTAAGAGTTTTTGATGTGATAAGTAAGGAGTAATTAATTTATTCATTAATTCTATATTATATATGAAATTTTTTTATTAAAATTATATAATTTTATAAATTAAAAGAAAAGTATCATAAGCTATATAAATTATATCACCAATCATGCGTAAAACCTTTTGAAGTGACTTCTATGTACTTTTATTTGATAATAATAATGAAGATAGTATATCTATATATATATATATATATATATATATATATATATATAAGAAGTATCATTATAAATTTATCACCAATCAAAACCCTTTAATTATGTCTTATACTTATTGTCCGCATAAATTTTGACCATATTAATTATTATTTCCATTTTAAAATTAAATATATAATTTAATTTTTGAAGTTCTTTTAAAATTAATATGATTAATATAAAATTTAAAATAAAATAAATTTTTGATTAATAATTTTATTTAAATATACAATTATTATAATTTTATCAATTAAATTTAAATAATAAACATTAATTTGAAATTTATTAGGACATTATCAAATTATATATTTAATTTTAAACCAGAAAGTAGTGTATATTAAGGGCGATATATTCACATTTCGTACCTTTATATTTTACATCTTTGAGAGCCTTTCGGTGCACAAATTTGACTATGTTCCCATATCTTAAAGCTTCATTGATGACCTACAAGCAATTAAAGCAAAAGATATATAAATTCATATAATATGTACAGTACTCAAAAGTGTGACTTCAAATAATTAAACATAAATAATAAGATGAAATCACCACTTACATGTTGAGTAAATTCCATTTTCCTATAGTCATCCCAATTCAAAGACGCATCTTTTTTCTTCATGCTTCTTATATTCTGGTGCTCCAACTATATTAACAACATAAAGCAAATAAAGCACATAAAAGAAACTTATATATATATATATATATATATATATATATATATATACACACACACACATTTGTAGATTATAATCTCTTCCTATTAAAATTAGATATATATTTTTAAAACGACTGATTTTAATGAAAATTTTTTTTATAAATATAACCTAATATTAGTTAGAAATATATAAATGTGACATAAATAATGGCATGCATGCTAGGAACTTTATATCAATTTATAATTTAAACCTATTAGAAATATATTTTTAATTTTAAAACGAATGGGGTATATATATATATATATATATATATATATATATATATATATATATATATATATATATTGTAGCTACATGTGTATACTTTTAATTATGGGTAATAATTAATGAAGGAGAATTGATATTGTCACCTTTAATTGCTCAAGTGCACTAGGGGATTGATCAAGGAAATGAACCACCATGGCCATTAAGGAAGAGGTGGTTTCATAACCACCAAGAAGAGAATCAAGAACAAAACTAACTTTTTCATCTAAAGATAAGGTATCAACACATAGAAGTATCTCTAAGAAATCAGTACTCCTTTTGTTATCTGATGAATTTCCAGCATTATTCTTTCTTCTTTCCTCTATGATTGCTTTGACACTTGATGATATTCTTTTTCTAGCCTGTAAAGATATAGCACATAATAAAAGTAGATGATGATCACATCACATGCATGCCTTCTTTTCATATATTCAATAATATATATATATATATATATATATATTATAATTATTCATTTTTTTGTAATAATTAACTAGTATGAGTTAAAAGAAAATTAGTTAAGAGGAAATTAATTAACCTGAACAGCTTTTGCATATGGAGTGCCAGGAATATATAGGGGAAGAGAAATGAGTCCTCTCATGAAAGTGAGAAAATCTTTGAGAATTCTTGAGGTTTGAGGCTCATCTGGGGTTAACCCTAGCACCTGTTTTACTATTACATTGAAAGTAAACTATTGGGACAGTGTTCCCAACAGTAAAAAAGTAAAAATAAAATAAAAAATAGTGCCATATCAGATTATTATTAATTTAACAGTACTTTAAATAAGGAAAAAAATGTACTTGGATGAAATATGTAATACCTTTCTAGCTTCTTCACAAAAGAGAACTTGTTTTTTAAGTTTCCAAGAATCTAAAATCTGAATAGCATTATTCTCAATGTCATTGAGAAATTGAGGGTTTGATTTGGTGGTGGTGACAAGAGAGAGGGCCACATTCCTGAGCCTCTTGTGGGTGTCACCAACTGCCACTAGCATTGAGAGGCTCCCAAGGACTCCATGGATGGGCTTTGGATAGCTGCACTGGAACAATTTGTCTTCATTTTGTAGAATGAAGTAGTTAAGCTCTTCATCACATGAAACTATTGTAGGTGTGAAGAATAAATGGGATTTGAACACCTTCCCATACCTGAAAATAATCAATTTCATTTTGTTATATATGTTTACACATTATTTCTATATAGCCTATATCTTAGTGTTGAAAAAAAAAATAATACATATATATTAGTACTATATGAAAATATATATATATATATATATATAAATACAGGAGACCAATTAATAACTAACGTTGATTATAACAATTTTTCAATCAGCGCATTGCTTATTTAAAAAAGATCGGCCACATGCTCAGGCTAAGACAATTTATAGCCAAAGATAACTATATAGGAGCTAGCGTTGACTATGACAACTTTTTAACCAGCAGTCTTCCATTTCAAAAAGATCGGCCACATGCGATGGCTGAGACGATTTATTTATAGCCAAAGCTAGATGTGAATCAGACTCTAATATATATATATATATATATATGTGTGTGTGTGTGTGTGTGTGTGTGTGTGTGTGTTAAAACTCACCTAGAACAATGGTGTTGAAGGAAGGTGCCAATAGAGTTAGAAGGATGGGGGTTGAGAAAAGAGAGGGTTTCACCAAGTAGAGGCCAACTAAAAGTCCCTTTAGGAAGTACTTGGCCATTAAGCTTCAACAAGAACAGAGGCAAAAAATGGTTTATGATGAGACCCATCAAAAACCCAAGAAAAAAAACTAACATGACCATCCAAAAACTCCCACCCATTAATTAAGGATCGGAAAATTTGATGATTATATTGTTTTTGTGGAAGTAATATATATGAAAGGAATAGTCAGGTAGCTGCAACTTAATTATCAAACTAGTTGTTGGTATCAAATGCTAAGCCAGCTTCGACTACCTATATATAGAGTGGAGAGTAAATACATCTTATATATA